>JAAMXY010001684.1:0-13895 GCA_019677205.1 Pinguiococcus pyrenoidosus
CGTCGCCGATGGCCAGGCGCTCCGAGCGGAGGCCCTGGATCACCCGTTGAAGTTCCGCATCGTCACCCTTGGCCTCCTGGGCGCTGCAGAGGCCGGGTCAGGCTCGCGCGCGCCGCCCCCGTCAAGTCGCTGCGTACCTGCTAAAAGCCATGGCAAAGGGGGCGGCGAGGCCAAGAGCAGCAAAGCGCGAGAGCAAGCGGCGCCCACAGCTTCTGCGGCCCCAAAAGCCTCTAGAGATTCTTTCCTAGAATTCCGAGATCAGCTGATTCAGCGGAACGTCAGGCTTCCTTGCACCACTTTGGGTTCGGGCCGATGCGGCGCGCCATGCGCCTCGTCACTCTGTCCGTGACCGCCCACAGCGCGTGGGGCCTCGCTGGGCGCTTGTCGAGGCCGCTGGGGCCGCGGCGGCGCCTTGGCGCCCATGGCGCCTCCCTGGGGCAGTTGGACCTTTCGACCACGTCACAGGTGACGCCGCGCTGGCGGCGGTCGCGGGGCGCCCAAGTCTGACTGCTGCTGCTCCTGGCTCCAGGATGCGCGGCGGAGGAACCAGGACGCGGCGGCGGTCTTCGTGTGCACCGGCGCCAGTCGCGGGCTGGGCCTGGAGTTCACTCGCCAGCTGCTCAGCAGAACGGCAGGAACGGTGGTTGGGGTGACGAGGAAGGCCTCCGGTGGCGATGGTGAGTGGCAGCAAGGATAATTGATGCAACTTGGCACGAGGCTGACCCCAGAGCAAAGGCCCTTCGCGACTGAAGAGCGAGTTTGGGGAGCGGTATCAGACGGTGCATGCGGATCTCATGGCACCCACGGACATTGCGCAGCTGCCGACGCGGCTGGCAGAGCTGGGGATCCAGCGGGTAGATCTGCTGGTCAATACAGCTGGTGAGGAGCGCGTGCAATTAAAAAAGGATGGCTCTGTTGGGACTACGAGCTGACTGGGAAGCACAGGCGTGCTGCACGCGACACTACCGGGAGAGACCGATGTTCGCATGCCGGAGAGGAGCTTGGCGGCGGTGACACCAGAATGGATGGAGTACAACTTCAAGCTCAACACCATGGCGCCCCTACTGCTGGCACAATCGCTGGGTATGTGAATTGACCGCGAGCGATCGATCTCCTGCAGCTGCCGGGGATTCGCTCGTTGACGTCGCCCCGTTGCGTCTTCCAGCTCCTCTGATGAAGACGAAGAGCTCTAAGGAGAATCGCCCGCTGTCGGTCGTTGCAAATCTGAGCGCGCGCGTAGGATCCATATCGGACAATCGCCTCGGTGGATGGTACTCGTATCGCATCTCCAAGGCGGCGCAGGTAGCGTACTGCAACACGCGACATCTTCCCGACTTCCTCTGGCTTCTATTGGAAAGAAGCTTACGAAGACGGCGTCGCCGTCTCTCTTGTCCTAGAACATGGCCACGCGAAACTTGTCGCTGGAGCTGAAGCGTCAGGGAACTCTCGTCATAGGACTCCACCCTGGGACGGTAGATACAGGTGACAACGCATGCGGCGGGTCGGCTGACCTGCCTCTGGCCGCGTCTAATGAAAGCTTTTGCGCGCAGGCTTGTCCAAGCCGTTTCAGAAAAATGTGGCCGACGGCAAGCTCTTCACTGCGGAGTTCTCCGTCAACCAGCTCCTCAGCATCATAGATGCCATCGAGCAGAATCATACAGGCGAAGTATTCGCATGGGACGGCGCACAGATCCCGTACTGAGATGCAGTCGAGCAGCACTGAAGAACAGGCAATGGGACGGCGATACCGCAAAGTGTGTGGGTACCCTCCTTGCACCCCGAATGATTTTCAGTTCTGTTTTGCGTAGGCTCTCTGCATAATACGGTCCTTCCCAGCATCTCCCCCTTTCAGCCCCGCTCCGGTCTCCTTTCCCACACTCCTCTCATATCCGCCAAGTAGTAGTGGCTGTCGTAGTAGTAGCATTTGACTTTCCCTTCTCATTTCCCCCAATCTCTCGCATCTCGCGTTGTAGATCTCTCATGCCTGGCGTTGCGGGTCTCTCACACATCTCGTGCTTTCGATCTCTCACGTCGCGTCTCACGCATTGAGTGGCTTTTGCGGACCCTCCCCTTGGGCCACTTCATCACGCCCTGACCCTTAAGACACGTTGCTGAAAAGCAGGGAGGAGCAGGCAGCGTCCTCGAGCGGGCCTTTGGAATTCATGGACAGGGCAAAGACTGCCCACTCTTTCTTGGAGAGGCGGAAAATGATGGCGACCCCTCGATAGATCAGGCCGAGCGACGGCGGGACGGGTACGGCGGGAATGTGCGTGACTGGAGAGGCCCCGGGAAGGCGTACTTCCTGGTACAGCCCCGCCCAATTGGTGACAAGCATACGACTTAGGCTGGTAAGCGTATGAAGCGTCGAGGGCGCGTCGGTGCGCGCGCCCTTGAAGCTGCCGTCTCCGCGCGTGAGGGCCAGCCTGATCCGATGCGGCGTGCTGGCATCTTCCCTCCAGAGGCTCATCAGATCAGCTTGGTTCCCCGCGAAGGTTGGGGACAGGCCTGGGCGTCTTCCCCGCCAATTGCACACCATGTGCGTCAAGTCGATGTCAAAGCCGTTGACCAGCTGGGAGACAATGAGGTCGTTGGTGCTGATGTACTCCACGCCCGTCGATATTTTGTCATGGGTGCGCTTGCTCTCCGCAACCCACTCATTCGACACCACTTGGATCCGCACGTGCCGCTTCATAACTGACAGCTGCTTCAGCACGGTCGTGTAGATGAGGTACAGGATGGCGCTCAGCCCGGCCACAAAGCTGAGCCGCCAACGGCGCAGCTCGGCTCCAAGCGCGCCATCCACCCAGGCATCCGAGGTGGGAATCGTGCGTTCATACTCCATGCGGAAGGGCTTGGCCTTCTCGTCAAACATTCCAAGGACCTTGTAGTAGGTGGCCCCGTCGCCCAGGATGTGGCTCATCGAGAACACCAGCACGCTTTGGCCAGGGTCCGGTGATCGGATCGCGGAGATCTTGAACATCGGCCGGTCCAAGTTCAGGAGCTGGGGCCCTCGACCCGCCGAGCACGGTCGGACGCGGACGGCGAGGTCCGGGAAATCAAGTCCCCCAGCCCGAGGATCGGAGACGACCACATCATCCAGCTCTTGCAGGACGCCGTCCAGGTGCTGCAACGGATCGGCCGGCACCCACAGCATCACTCGACTGCAGCCCTTCTTGGTGACCAGTCGGCTTGCCAGCCAGGGGTTCAGCGCCACAACCTCTTCCAGGCGCTGCTTGAGGTAGTCCAGAGGCATCGGGCCGGAGTACCAGGTCGCCGTGTCGATGGGAGTCGTGCGGTGGAACATGAACGGCGTTCGCTCCGCTGCATTTTCCGAGCGACTGCCGACAGTTAGTTGCAATTTTTGGCCACGGGCTCCTCGCCATCTCGAGCAGCAAGCGAGAGGTGACTGCGACCTACGCAGAAACCAAGCGAGAAGCCCCCGGAAGCGCTGGAGACCCTTGCAAGCCACGCACCGTCGTTGAGCTCGCAGTAGCTCCCGGGCGCCAGAGGCTCCGCGTAGGAGCCCCACAGGCTGCTGACTCGCCGGATAGCTGGCGCCATTGGCCACGCCCAAGAGACCCTGCGATGCGGCCGAAGGCGGAAATCGCCGAATCTGTTGATACTGAATCTGTGGCGTTTGTTCTGCGGAAGCACGTGCTACGCGAATTCTCTGAATGGAGTCACTGAAACAAGGGGGTGGGGCGAGGGATGCACTTCTTGCATGCGCTGGTCTTGTTTTCATTCTTGGAACGCTCGAACGTCCGCGCCCGCATGTGCAATTCTTATTTTCATTCTTGGAACGTTCGAACGTGCGCGCCCGCATGCGCAGCCAAAGTTGCGGCGCCTGACAGATCGAAAGCGCCGCCGCTTTCGCCTTTGGATATCCCGGCGGTTGCGCAGGGTTGCGCGCGCCGCACTCGGCAAAGGGTACTTGCTGGGGCCGGCGTGGGGAGAGCTGAGAATAGAGCATAGAAAGGGCGGGGTCGCGCTGTAGTCCACCGACCTAGCCATGCCGAAGCCGAAGCGGCCTCTCCCCGCCACACATCTGCGGGAGTGCTTCGACGCGTTTGCGTCTCGCCCTTTCTTTGAGGTGTGTACATCACGATTCTCACCAAGAAAGGCAGCTCTCCGAGCCGAACTTCGCTGGATTTTCGGAAACTCTTAAGAATTCTTCGGCGTTGACACTTCTTCCAGGCCGCGCTTGGTGCCGCGTTCAGCTTTGCCGAGGCCGGAACCCGCGCGAATAGCATCGCCTCGTATCTGGCGGACGGGCCCAAGGAGGATGTAGTGCTGGCGAGCCGTCGAAGGTCTGCCCAGTTGCAAATTTGCTCCTGCGTGTGCAAAGGGGCTGACCGCTGCTCCGCACAGATGGGAGTGGGTGATCACGGATTTCGCCTGCACGTTGGCCGGCAAGTGCAGCGTGCCGCTGGCGGTGCCTGAGGCCGGCTTCTGGTCGGAGCTGGCCCGGCAGAAGAAGAGCACGGTCGTGCGCGTCTTGGTCAAGGCGCTCTCCCGCTGCAGCTACGCAGTGTGCGACGTTCAAGGCGGGATCTTCATCGCTGAGGCTCTCACCATTGCTAGAGTGAGTGCATGTCGAATTCTTCAAGATGGAAGCGAGGCGAGGCGTGAATCAATCCTGCTGACCCATTTGCCATTTGCCATTTGCCATTTGCCATTTTTCCTTTTTCCTTTTCTCCATTCCGTCCGATTTTCCAACATTGGCAGGAGATGAAGGTTCGCATCCCGTCGGACTTGCGCTTCGTGCTGATGAGCGCGACGGAGAGCTCCGTGGAGACAGAGTGCGTCGTCAAGCTGAGGGAGCTCGGGTACTCTGCGGCGGTCTTCGACCAGATCGCCAAACCTGACAACCGCAGGCAAAGCTGGGTGAGTTTCGACCAGTCTTGCGCTACGACCGAAAGTTCTGCAGGGGCTTGCTCAGCCATTAATCTGTCAGCGATGGTTTCCTTCACAGGGGCGATTCGAGGAGGGCAAGCGGCAGATGTCGGGCGAGAATCCCGGCTCGGGTAGCGAGGGCAACGAGCACGTCCGAAGCCGTTCGTCCCGACGCTTGCAGCTGCCTTCGCCAGAAAGCCCCGAGACCGTGCCGGCATACTTCACCAAGTACGTCGAGCTCACGTCCGGCTGTGAGCTCCGCATCACTGTGGACGACTGGCTGGAGACGTGCTGTCGCGTGGGGCCATTTGACATCACCACCGACGGCCAGAGGCGCCTGCTCGTCACGCCGGAGGTCGCCCTTTGTCCCCCGCTCTACTTCTCCAAGTCCTACGGGAAGATCAGCGTGCAAGCGCCGTGCCGGGAGTTCATGTGGTGGACGGCCTTCGCTGGAGGCTCCGTGATGCTGGTGGATGACTACGCCTTGTACGAGCCCCTAAGCGTGAGCTTGGTGAACAAGTACCGCCGCTTCCGCCCCACCTTCGTGGTCGCTGGTCCGGAGTTCTGGACGCAGCTGCTCATCGAGATCATGCAGGAGACTCGGGACACCGTTGACAATGGACTTCGATACGAGCTGAGCATGCTGCAGCGACGCCGGGAGAGGCTCAACACGAAACCGTACTCGTCGAGCCACTCCGATACCTCAGTAGACAGATTGGCAGAGGACTCCGACAGATCGAGCCCAACTCTCAGTGTGATGGTCCCAGGGAACCGCCCGTCGGACTTTGCCGAATCGTACGGCAAGGAGGACACGACCACCTTTGCTGGAGACCCTGACATCCTCGCGCTGATTCCATTCGCCCGCTTGAAGCAGCTCCGGCGGGCGTATGTGCGCGTCCCCGTCGGCAAGCTGTCCCTCGTGCTGGCCATCGAGAAGATTCGCGAGATTCTCGGCGGTCTCGTTTGCCTTGGCATGCTCATCGAAGACGCCGAGGTGGAGACTGCGGCGCACCGGAAGCCTGGGAGCCAAGGCCAGGGGCAGCTGATCTGGGCGTCGGAGAAGTGCTGCCTAACTGCGCAGGAGCTTGCGCTGCTGGAGCGCGTCTGCCAACCGATTCCGGCTTCCGTCTTTGGAGGGAAGCCCGTGACCAAGAGCCTTCGTCGCGGCCGGAACGCGCCGGCCAGTAGCTTGCTTGGCTTTCACGCGGTAGGTTTCACGGGCTGGAGCCGGCGTCGCAGTGTCCTGGACGACGCCATGCTCAGCTTGGAGAACACGGCAGGCCACCACTTCAAGAACCTCGGCCAGTTCTCCATGATGTCCCGCAGCCCCGCGCAGAGCACTGCGAAGTGGACCTGCTCCCCTTCGTCCCTGCCCGCCCGGTCGTGGACGGAATGGCTCACGGGAGGCCCGCGGCAGCTTCCGAGCATCGACGCTGCGCTTCACGACCTCGGGTACGGCTACACTTCCGCGGCCAGCTCGGCCCCCGCTTCCGCGGTCGGTTCGGTCTACAGCCGGAAGAACACGCCCCAGTCGATCGGAAGCGACTTCAGCATGGCGCCGAACCTGAGGGAAGAGGCGAACTACAATCGTTCCGTGCTGCTCAGCGCGAGAGCCTTGCTCCGACGGCTGATTCGAGATGCGCAGGAGATTACTCCCGGCATTCGCAGAGCGGAGCTGGCGCCGCTCTACCGCGCCGAGACTCTGTCGGCGGACTCCGTGTTCCCCGCCGACGGCACCGCAGCGGAGTCGGACCTGGAAGCTCTGCCCGCAGAAGAGCGGCTGCTTCTCCGACTCGAACGCATCGCGGCGAACAAGAGCCGGCGGTCGCTGAGTTCCTCTGCCATCGCAGCAATCGGAAAGGCCTTGGTGCTGGCGAACCCAAACCTGAGGTCGTACAACTCTGCCGTCCCACCGCCGCCTCCGCCGAAGCCGGAGGGCCTGTCGCCCGGACGACCCGCTGTGCCTGAGTATTCGAGGAGCCAGTCGGTCCCCTCGAATTTTCGCCGGCGCAGCCGTACGCTCGTCAATCAGGAGATTGGGGAGCAGTGGCTCGTCGAGTTCACCTTCGCCCGCTGTGAGGTGCTGGAAAGCTGGTCGCCCTTCAATTCCACCCGATGGTTGGACACCATCGAGGACGGAGCGGAAGCCGTCCAGAAAACGGTGGCGAAGGGAGTCGCCGGAGCGTCGGCCTTGGTGCGGAAGGCGCTGAAAGACTCCCAAGGCGCTCCTCGGGAAACTCGAGAGCGGCGCGACTCCTCCGAGGCTGCTCCGGCGAGCAAGCCACCAGCGCGCCCCCCTCCGAATCCCAGGTCGCCTCGCAGCGCCTCGGCACGCATCAGCTCTTCGCGAGACGCCGCCATGACGACCGAGCTTCTCCCGCTGCAGCCTCAGCAGCCGACCGGCCGCTCCAGCCGTGTTGCCTACCTCCATAAAGCGGAGGCGGGGGTGCTCGACGAGGAGCTGAACGCCCTGAGGGGTGCAATGGCCGCGCTCCGCAGCGGCATGGACGCGTGGGCCCAGCGAACTGCTGAGAAAGTGGCGAGGCTCCACAGCACGTCCGACCTCAGCGACGAGGTGAAATACGCGGAACGACGCGTCCGTCATGCGGTGCGGAGGCTCCTCAGCACGGTCCTGAACGAGTGGTCCATTGGCCTGAATCGCGGTGGACATGAGACTACCGCCGACATGCTGGATGACTTCGTGGACACCCTGACTCAGTCTCGCTTGACGTCCATCGACATGCTCGGCGCCGACGGAGCACGGCGGCATCGCTCGATGAGCTTTCACGAAGAGGAAGGCGACGCGTTCCAGGAGCTCTGCCGCCATTTCCCAGGCCTTTCGGAAGCCGCCGCCGCCTTCCCGGAGGGCGAGAATCCGTTCCGGCTCTCGGGCGTGCACGGCGGCCCGGAGATGGCCGAGCTTCTGCTCGCCGTGCTTCTCGTGGTGCTGGCGCTCGAGAACGTGCGCTTCGCGAGGCACAAGGCTTCGCTCGCGGACAAGTTCGCCAAGACGCCGTCCCTGAGCGAGACGTTGGCGTGGCTGACTCTTCTGCGCACGCAGCGCCGCTTCGCTGATGCGGGCGATGTACTGGACGTCGAAGTCCGATCGCTGGCACTGTGTGAGGCTCCCCCTCTCACGTGGCTCCTGCAGCCCGAGACGGAAGAGCACGCGAGCGCTTCTCTCGGGGACCAAAGCCTGATCTTCACGCTGGACAGCATCCTCGGCGCGGTTCTCTCCAAGCTGTCCGACCCGACGAGCACCATCGACTGGAGCCTTGTCGGAGACATCAACCAGTCGACGCTGGCACGACGGAGCCCGCACTGGGAGCTCGTTCGCGTTTTGCAGCAGCTGCGGTACCGCCTCGGAGCCAGCTTGGGGGTGGATCTGGACTTCTCGAAACCCAAGCGGAGTCTATTCAGCTGGCATCGACCTTCAGCGGACAAGTTCCGGTCGATGCCCTTGTATGTGCCCGGCGCGAGGGATCCAACTGGTCCGGAGCTGCTAAGCCCAGCCAGGCGCTCCCACGCCCGCCGCCGGGGTTTTTGGACGTTTGTTGCATGTTTCAGTCTCGTGGTTGGCTTCGGCATCGTTTGGTACTGGAACCAGCCGAATGAAGAGGTTGACGAGAGCAGTGCTTGGGGGAGGCGGCGAATCCCTCCAAGCAGCCGCCCGGCTGTTCGGCGACCGATGGGCTTCGCCGAAGGCGTTTGGTCGTCGATGCTTCGAGCTTGAGCCGTCGCTCGCTTGGCCGCCGCGCCACGTTTTGGAATACAGGTCGGCGCGATCATCCAAGGAAAAGCGATTGTCTTCCGTACGTGTGACGGTCCGTCTTCTCGTTCAACGGCCAATGCCTTTTATCTCTGAAGACCCTTGGCGCTCGCGTCCACTGTCCTCAGGAGTGGACAGCACCGCGTTCTTCGCAAGCTGCCATCGTTGCATCCATCCAGAATGCAAAGGAGCACAACGCACAACGTACAACGCACAACGCACAACGCAACGAAGGACTTCCAAAACTGACCCGAGAGCATCAGCACGCGGCGCGACATAAAACCTCGAAGACAATCTCCTGCCACCGCTCTCTCTCCCGCCCTGGCGCCACTCAAGACTGTGACTCGCAGATCCGCAGGACAAAACCCGGCACAGGTGTACAAGGAGACCCTCTGCCTCAACGCTGAAAACATGGTCACTGCGGCGTTTCGGCGTTTTGGCGTCAGCGTCGGTGACACCTTTTCGATACTGCACGAGGAAAATTCAACTCTCCGGCGTCGCAATGGCGTTGAAGTCCCTCTCAGGGCCCAATCTCAACGTGTACCGTCACCTGACCTCCCTGCGGCCCTCTCGAGCTCGCCTGGTCTAGATCGTCGCAATGCTGCGGGTTTTGGCGCTTTTCCTGGCCCTTCTGGGCCTCTCGGAGGCCTTCGCGCCCCTTGCCAGGTGCGATTTCTTCCGGGAGTTGGCTTGCAGAAGCTTGGCAGCGGCTTGGGCACCTTGTCAACTACCCCTATCGAATCCCTCTAGAAGGCCGTGGGCTGTAGGCCAGGGCAGTCGCCTTCAGCAGTGGGGTAAGGGAAGATTCCTTCTTGCTCGTCAGGCGCCAGGAAGGCTGATGCCGGCGCCTAGGCCTCCGAGCCGACGTGCAGGAGGAGAAGGCTGTGGAGGACGAGTTCACTCGGCTGGCCTCGCGTCTCTACGGCACCAGCATCTACTTCGTGGGCATGATGGGTACCGGGAAGAGCACGACAGGTCTGCCTACGTATGCTTTCGGCGATTGCTCGCGGACGATTTCACCCGTCGCCTCCGTGCGGATACGAGGCCAGGGCGAGAGCTGGCGAAGAAGCTGCCGGGGTACAGCTTCTTGGACACCGACACGGTCATAGAGGCCTACGCTGGCCAGGACTGCTCGGCGATCTTCGAGAAGGAGGGCGAGGAGGGCTTCCGCAACATTGAGAGCATGGTCATGGACCAAGCTTGCGCGTATCGGCGCCTTTGCATCGCCACGGGGGGTGGCGCCGTCCTACGGGTAGGTCCAGCTTCGCGGTCGACCGGCCGAGAGAGTGGAGACTAAGGGAGATTTCGTTTCGCCCTCGGCCAGAACCAAAACTGGGGCAAAATGCAAACTGGCATCGTCGTGTGGCTGCAGATGGAGCCCGAAGAGATTGCGGAACGCTTCTCCGGGAACGACGAAGAGGTGGAGAAGCGACCGCTCTTGCAGGGTGGCGACGCTGTGGACAAGCTTCGAGGTGAAGCATGGTTGTTATTCAAGTCTTTTTGCGCTTCGAGCACCCAAGCCTTACGAAGTGCCGTCCCGATAGAGATTCTCGACAAGCGCAAGGAGAAATACGAGGTGGCCGACGTTCATGTCCAATTGAGTCCTGGTGATAGTGTAGAGGAGGTCGTGGAGAGGGTAAGTCAAGGGTCGCCTTTGAAGTATGGGTGGGCGGAGAAACTTCAAACGCGCCAGAGCACCATGACCGAGCTCGTCGATCACGCAGGTGTGCGGAAAGATCCATCGCTTCATGGACGAGAACCCCCCGAAATTTGCTGATCAGAATGCGGAATTCATCAAGGGATGAGGCAGTGCGTGACCCGCGAATCGTTGCAAGGCATGCTCACGTGCGACCTATCAAGCCTGCAGGCGTTGTTAATCTGAACCGTATTCTTCCGCTTCCGCCACGGCGTTGTTCTCTTGTGACGACTCCGGAAAGTCAAGCATCTTTCCGCGAGTCGCTCGAACAAGCTCAGATAGGGATATCTTGATGCACATGCCGCAAGGCATGTCGAACGCTATCCTGGGGTGCTGCCTCCAATGTCCTCCGCCTTCCGTAACCTCCAGCTCCTCGAAGCCCTGCGAGATGAAAACACACGCGGGCACCACTCTATCTATTACGATGTCCTTCTTGCTGCGCTTTTCGAACTTGAGCTTCTTAGCCCTCCTCCTGGGCACGCTGTCGTTCGGAGCCGAGGAGCCGACGTGCTCCCCACCTTCTCGTAGTGGATCCTGGAAGATGGGCACCAGCGGGAGGCAGACATCCCACCTATTGGCGCCGGTGAGCGCCTCAATCTCCCGCATGGATGCCAAGCGCACTTCAATTCGTGTCTCATCGTTGTCATGCGGCTCGTCCATTGCGTCCTCGCCACCGGTACTACCAGGACCAGGATCAGGACCAAGATCAAGATCAGGATCAGGATCTCCGGTAGGATCGCGTTTCGACTCTACAGAAACGCCCGAAGAAAGCAGCGCAGGGATCGCCTCGCGAACGAAGGACTCGACGTGAAAGGCTCGAGGCTCGGGCTCGTCGCCTCGGGTGACGGTGACACATGTGATACGGCCCTCTTGTCGCTGGATCCAATCCGGCGCACCTCTAGAATCCGCAAGAGCGGCTATCCAAACTCGCACGCGTCCGCAGAATGCCGCCGATGGGAGCTTGAGCTCCTCAGCGCGAGCCTCAAGCTCGAAGACGCCTATCGTAGCCCAACGCCTTCTCAGCTTCACGCAAACAAAGAAAAGACCAAAAAAAAAGAAAAAACACGGTACGATATCGCGCTTCTCGGGATACATCCACGCACCTTTCTCACATTCCAGTATCTCGAACAGCTCAGTGGGGACTCGATTGTGCTGCAGAGTGCGTTTCATTCGTAGCCGACGTGCGTTCTTGGGCTTGTTGGGCTTCTCCATCCGGCGCTTTTCCCCGATCGGTGCGCCAGTGATGGTATCCACATGCTGAACCTACAGGATTCGCAGACTTCCATGAGGCTGGCCCAACCCAGCTACTGCTTGAGGCCAGAAGGCGAACCTCCAGTTTCTTCGGAGAAATGTAGAACATCTGCGGGCAGTAGTCCGCGTAGCCTTCGGGACGCTCGTTCAGGTTGCTTGCCCTGTTCACTGGTTCATGTTTCGCTCATCGTGAGTCGCCGCCCGGTCGTCGGCCGCCCGTGCGAACAAGGCCGAGAGCACTGCAACCTACCGAAGGACTGTCCAGAAGGAGGATTGGGCTTGTCGGTGACGGGGTGCTTCTGAAAGTATGCCTGGACGCGTATCGTCTGATCTTGCGTCCCCGTTTGGTCATCCTCATCCGCTTCATTCTCTTTCGCCGGACCAGCCGTATCAGCTTTGACGATGGCGCCGCTAGCCTCTGTGGGAGCGGCGCGGGGACCTTTGTAGATGTCATAATACTGGCCTGACAAGAGCGTCAAACACGGTCTTGGTCAGCAAGGATGGAGCAACGGCACTAGTCTGGTCATCAGAGTTGGCCAAAGGAGATGGTTGATTACCCACACATCGAAGCTCGAAGTACTCGTCCAACATGACTTGGTCTCGTGAAAACTCGATGTACGGACCGTGGTCGCCATAGAGCACCCTGTCGCGGCGGTCAAGCCTTGAGCGGGGACGGGAACCGCTTGCATACGAAGGCGTTGCGACGGCATACCTCGTGTATCCTTTCGCAACCAGCAGGCCTTCTTTGTCGGTGAAGAGCGTGTCCGTGTACATTCGATGTGTCCTCGGATACTCAGGAAGTCCCAATCGCTTCTCAATCTACCCGTGGAAAGATCATCGTTACCCCCACGCACACGAAACAAGAAAAGATCGCAGAATCCGAGCATGGACGTGCTCCGTCATCCACCTTGTATTTGTCCATCTTTCGGTTCGGCGTGTCCGCGGTGCTGCCGGTCAGCATGGGCACCGGCACGAGCCTCGCTTGGCCATCCTCGTCTTCCTGCTTTTCGAATGTCACCGTACGCGTCTCATGGAGGCGAAGGTCCCACACATCGATCCCGCTCTGCTTGTCTCCGAAGCGGCCAACGCGTGCGCATCGGAGTCGCTCCCGAGCCCGCTGGAGGAAGTCCGTGACACTAGCATTGTCCCCCCGTCGGGTCTGCGACAGCAGCGTCATGCATGGCATCGAGGGGAAGTCCTTTTGCACGGCACCGTGGACCGCGGCGACCGTGTCGGCGAGCTGCAAAGGGCTGTCCTCGCCGTAGATGGGATTGATGCAATCGGACACCAGCACGACCACTTTAAGCGCAGGCGTCTCCCGAAGCCCCGCCAAGACCTTCTCTGAAATCGACCCTCCGCCATCCTCCCAGTCCACCGCCTCAACGGCAACTCGACTTTCTCCTTGCAACCTTTCGTACCGGGACCTTCCAGGTCAGGAAAAATGACATCCAAAACACCAGTGTGACGCTCCCCTGCATCCCGAGGCTCCATACGCACCCGTTGAGCGCCACATTCCTCCTCAGGCAGGCCACCAAGGTCTCTTGGTCACTGAGAATCACCCTGTAACGTTGAAGAACTCCTCAGTGGCGACCTCGAAAAGTTGGTCCGGGAAATGTTCCTCCCGGACCGCTTCGCTAAAACGAAGTTCTTCCTCTGCTGCCAACTTTTCCACGGACCTTGTTTCCGCGCCTGCCTTCGCGCAGTACAGCCCCACCAGCCCCGTGCCAGCCCCGAGCTCCAGCACCAGCGCCTGGCGCAAAAAGGCGGGCCCTTGGCGCCGCAGATGCTCGATCAGCTGAGGAGCCGCCTCCCAGACCATGGAGCCAGTCCAGGCCTCCGAGAAGAGCGGCGCGATCTCGGTGGCCTCCATGGCCCCAGAGACCTGCAGCGCCACGTCGCCAAACTGGAAGCGCTGGGTCGCCTCCATAGCGCCGCAAACCCTAAAAGCAAGTGCGGCGTCGAACCCCCACTGTGACATCCGGACAAGCGGCCGCAGGGGGAGTGACAGACGGACGATTCTCCGCTTGTCTCCTCCGCAGTTCTGTGAATTCCTTCAGTGGATTCTGCTTCACAGCGCCCCTGCGGGCGCTGCTTCGATTGGCCCGTCCGCCAAACCAGTTTCCTCCGGAATGCGCTGGCTCGCGGACCGAATCGCGGTTCTGGTTTCACCGATTTCGCGAAGGCCGAACAGCCGCAGAGCTCTGTGCAGAGTCCAGCGCTGTGTTTTCACGCCACTTTTCTCATGACGCTGCGCGCCATTGGCCTCCTCTCCACATTGGTGGCCCT
>JAAMXY010001691.1:0-15591 GCA_019677205.1 Pinguiococcus pyrenoidosus
GCACGTGGTGGACCGCAGTCATCGTAACGCCTTCTACGTCGTCTCCCGTCGTGTCGTGGGAGCTGCCGTACGCGGTGGTCTGACCGACAGCACCGTTCGCACTCTCGGCAGCGTCCGCGCCGTCGCTGAGATACGCTGTAGATGCAAGGTCCGTCGTGCTTGCGATCCAGTTGAAGTGATAGGACGCCGGCTCCTGGCCATCCAGACCGCCCGAGTCGGACCCTTCCAAATTCAAGCCCCCTGCAAAGCTGTCCTCGTTTTCAGCTTTCGCGAGGCTCCTGAGGACGTCGCCGACAGTATCTTCGGCTTCGGCTGTGCCACCCGTTGCCTTCGCCAACAGTTGGACAGTACGCCGAAGCCTTTCGGTGGCGGCTACGCTTTGCGTCAAAGCAACTTCCAAACGCTTGACGCGGTCTTGCGAGCGGAATGCTGTTTCCCGCAGCGCCTCAACTCTCCCTTCCTCGCGCTCCAGCCGCGAAACGAGCTGAGCGTGTGGGCGCGGAGGGGTCCGCTGAAACAGGCCGACTCCGTTTTCCAGCTGCAGCCACACGGAGCTTAACACCGGAATCTTGTGTCTTACCCAGCCTTGCACGCGCGGCATGTGCACCCACTTGCCAAAGGCGAGCCGAAGCAGCAACGGCGTCGTCGAGTATACCATGAAGAAAACAAAAATGTACAAGTAGATGAAGATCGCGAAGACGTGGTCTCCAAGCCATTCGGTGAGTTTTCCCAGGATGTCCACGTAGATGTACAGGAGAAGCCAGGGAATCGCGCCAAGGTAGATCACAGCAAAGATGCGGTACTTGGGCGGCGACTCTACAGCAGCCTTGGGATGCACTGCCGTAGGTCGGCGGAGCCCAGAGAGGTCGATGATCTCCCCGTCCGAGGCCAGGATCTCCACCCTGCCTTGCGAATTGTCATCGTCCACCACGAGACCGCTCTTGCGGGCCTTCTCAAGACAGTCCTTCCACTCGATGGACTCGGTCCAGTTTCGCAGGTAGTGATACGACGTGAACTTGGCCACCACCACAACAGTCCGCGTGACCTCGTCTCGCTGGCCAAGGTCGAGAATCTGCATGACCCGGAAGCCTGGGAAATGGCGAGACACCTCGCGGACGTCCTTGCGCCACTGGCGCCACTCATTCTTGTGCGAGGCGGACACGTGCAGCACCACTTGAGCGGTTGATAAGCCTTGGAAGTTCGAGACGCTGCGGTTGGGCCCAAGCGCAGGAGTCTCCGACCTAGAGAACGTTTTTAGACGGCGGACCACTGCTGCACTGAGCTGTTTGGGTCGTACCAAAAGGAGATCAGAGGTTGGTGCGTAGCACTCGGGTTGACTTCTTCGGAAGATAAATCCATCGGATGCCAAAATTGTAAGGCGATCCGCCACTTGCGAGTCGAAAATGGGACTCAAAACGGGCGTGAAAGCCTCTGCCCCCGGCCTCTCCGCCCTTGGGCCTTCCAAAAATGGGGACACAAGGACCTCCCTGTCCACACCAACTTGGAGAAGCCTTTTTATACTGAACTTTCTTGGGTGAAGCGTCCCAAATGCGCTGAGATAAGGCGCAAAAGGCAAAATGCGCCGCCGCAAACGCGTTCCAAAGGTTTCATCGTCTCAAAGTTGAATCTATCTTAAACACCATTATTATGGCCATATAAAGAATGAATAGTTCAATAAGAGAATATGATGATTATTTTTTGGATGAACGTCTTAGTTTGAATTTGTATTTTAATTTTGAAATATTTTTTTACTCTTAAAAGTTTATATCTTCTTTATCATTTTATAATTTATAGACAACTCCCTTCTGAAGCCATCGCAGGTCGCTTTGGCGTTTGGCGGAGGCGCCTTCTCGAAATCTCTCCCGAAGCGCCCCTTCCGCACCCATCTCGGCTTGCCCAAGCCCCCGAAACCTTCCCTTCCGAGTGCCAGGTCGAAGCACCGTTGAACTGCAGCATGGGCAACTCGACAAGCGCCGATTCGGATCGGGCGGGAGAAGCCCTTCCTTTGGATCCACGAGCGCGAATGCCGCACTCGATGAGTACGGCGGCGCTTGATCGGCGTCGCCAGAAGAGCGTGACTTTCAATCGCAACAACAGCGTCAGCGTGGACCTTAAGCCGTCCAAGCTCAACAACCCTTTTCAGCAAATGCGTCGCGAGCTGTACACCAGCATTCCCTTCGTGGCCGTCCAAGGTCTTGCTCGCCGCGAGGGAGACGTGTTTCGAACCGCGTCCAGCAACAACCTGCTTTCGGATCTTGCCAAGGTGCGCTTACCTCTTGTCTCCTTGGTGCCTGTGAAGCGTGTCGAGCCTTGGCCTTCAGCATGTCCAGAAGACTGGTTCGGAGGACGAGGCCCAAAGGTGTTGAGGGATTGGTGGCTGTCTTGAGCGATTCTCTACGCTCCCTAGCGATCGTTGTGGTCTCGTATCCGCTCTGTGGGCGGGGAAAGCGAGCTGGTTGAGAGGTAGATGAGCTTGGATGAAAGCCACTCACGCTTTCCTCCCTCTCCCTCCGTCCTGGATGCTTGCAGCAAGCGGAGGAGCATGAAGACTCGAGCGAAGAGGTGGTGCTCACTACGCGCCTTCTGGCGGCGACGATTGTGGCCGTGGTGTGCCAGTTCTTGGTGGGCTACAACACGGCCGTAATGAATGCCCCAGAGCCTGTGATCTTTCCGGATCACACGACCTTGGAGTGGGCCTTCGTCGTGAGCTCGTTCGCCATCGGCGGTCCCGCGGGAGCTGTCCTCGGAGGCCTCGCTTCGAATCGCTACGGCCGCCGCGGAGCGCTTCTTATGGACACGTGGATCTTCCTGCTTTCTGGCTTCCTGCTTGCGCTGTCTCCCAACGTGCAGACGCTCATCGTTGCGCGGTTCTTCGTCGGCCTCGGCTCCGGGTGGTCGAGCGTGGTGATCCCGGTGTATCTTGGTGAGATTGCCCCGCCGACGATGCGCGGAGCGCTGGGAACCTGCACGCAGTTTGCGATGGTGACTGGCATTCTCGCAGCCGATCTTCTCGCGTTTCCTCTCGCGAAACCCGGCTGGTATTGGCGGGCTCTGCTGGGAGTCACGCCCGTTCTTGCCATCCTGCAGTTGCTCTTCGCGCCGCTCCTGTGCGAGTCGCCGCGCTGGCGCTTGAACCGCGATCCCGACAGCAAGAGCGCGCGACGGGATCTGTACAAGCTTCGCGGCCTGCGCAATCGCGAGGATCTGGAAGCGGAGGTGGAGCACATCCTCGAAGCCAGCAAGACCGCTCTGACGCGGCACACCTCGGCGCACTCCGGTGGCGCCATGTTCGACCTTCTGACCAACCCCGAGATCCGGCTTTTGGTTCTCACCAGCAGCATGCTGCACATCGTGCAGCAGCTGTGCGGTATCAACGCGGTGTTCTACTACTCGAACATGTTCTTCAAGGGGGTCATCGAGAACCCGCTGGTGGCGACGAACTTGACGGCCCTCGTGAACGTCGTGGCCACCTACGCGGCGCTGCGCCTCATGGATGTGTGCGGCCGCCGCGTTCTTTTGCTCTGGTCGGTCATGGGAATGCTGATTAGCACGGTTTTGATCACGTTGGCTTTGCACAACCTGGTGCCCAAGTATGTTGCCCTCCTCGGCGTGCTGGCGTACGTTTCGTTCTTCGAGATCGGCTTGGGGCCGATTCCTTGGCTCTTCCCTGCGGAAGTGTACGATGCCAAGTACGTGGCGACAGCGATGAGCATTGGCTCCCAGCTCAACTGGTTCTTCAACTTCGTCGTCGGCGTGTGCTTCCCATTTCTGAACGCGGAGTTCGAGGCGTGGACATTTGCGCCCTTCGCGATTGTCCTGTTTCTCAGCTACTTGTTTTTTGTCAACTACATGCCGGAGACGACAGGGAAGACGCCTCGAGAGATTCTCATGGACGTCAACGGCCATGACCGGTAAGATGGCAGCGTTTTGCTTTGGGGTCCTGCTTCGGCTGCTTCCGAGAGGGAAGCATCTGCCATCGAGAGGGAAGTGAAGTACTTGCCATCGAGGATGCCTCACAATCGACGTTCCTACCCTCCCTGCAGGTCCGACTACCAGGGGTCTTCGTCGTTTTCTTACGAAGTTGTGGGAACGATTGAGGACGGTCGCCATGTCAGTTTCTCTGACGTGAGCGCCGTTCCTCTGTCCAAGCGACCCAACTACTCCACGATGGACACGGGTGCGCCTCCGCCCGCGCCGTTCGGAACGACTTCTCGCGAGGATTCGGAGGGCAACGCCGGGCGAGGACCTCTGCAAAGCCTTGACGGAGGCGCTGGTTCGGGACTGACCGAGTCGCAGGATTCGGGTAAGGAGGAGAGCGTTTCCTGTCGTACGCAGCGCAGCGATGGGCGTCCCGGAGTTTCAACAAAAATGCTTCTTTCAACGCCAGGTCAAATGAAGCCACCCTCTGTCCAGAAAGAGCGCAGCTTCGAAGAGAGTGCGGTGCTCCGCCGGCGTCCTTCCGCGGAAGAGACCTTGTCGTTTTGATTCTCTTGATGCTTTTGAGTCTTTCGATTCCTTTGGTTAGGGAGGTAGTTTGGATCGTTGCTGTCAAGGATCAGGCAGAGGACTCCTTCTTGGCGAATGAAGTCGTGAGGAACTGGGGAGGCTGCGCTTTCAGGGGTTGTGGGCAGCCGCGCCTCCTTCGCCAGTTGACCGGGGCCAAGAGGCGGAGAATTTTGAAGAGCGAGGGATGCTTGCAAGCAATGTCAATGAGGGCGACGTGGTTGTTCTCTCCACTCCACTTAGGATGCATGTCTCGATCGGGTCTAGCGTCGTCTCCGCATGTGCTGGGCTCATCCCTGTATGCAAGGCATGAACGTCACACAACCTTGGTGTTCATGCGCTCCAGTTCCTCCACGTTATGTAGGGGGTGACGCCACTTTTTGGAGGGGTTGAAGTTGATGGAGCCTCGATCAATACCATGACGCGAAAGCTGGAGCCTCGATCAATATATACCATGACGCGAAAGATGGAGCCTCGATCTTTAGCATGAAGCGAAAGCTGTAGCCTCACTGCAGCAATCGAGCAACTCCAGCAGCTCCAGCAGCTCTGGCAGTTCAAAACAGTTCAGAACTGTTCAGAACTGTTCAGAAGGCGAGCAATGAAAAGAAGAATAGGATTTTGAGGTTCATGGATCTTCGAAGAAAAATATTAAAACAAATTAAAATATCCACGCCCAGTGAAGGATGAGCGGCAAACCACCAGCGGGCGTGAAGATAGGGCCAAGTGCAGTAGTACCATATTTTGGGGATTGAAATAGGACTACTGGAACGGCGTTGCGGAGCGGCGGATTCTCTTCAAGGAGCAATAACTTCTTCATCGAATATCACCCAGATCAGATATTGAAGCAGAAAAAGAACTCCCCAATTTTCAAAAAAGATCCAAGCAAATCATCGGGATCAGAATTCCTTCAGCTTGAAATGGAGAGATATGATTCGCTCTATGTTTTTTCTCCTAGCAGAGGGCTTGCGGCTCTCCAGTGATTGGACAGAAGGTTTGAAGGGAATACATTCCCGTCAATCAGCATCGGCAAACGTTTTTCGCTCTATCCCAGCCATAACACGCGACTTCCAAAATCCGATCTCGCAGCATTCCTACAAGTCCACCAAGCTTTATAACATAACCCAATAGCGGCAGAGTTCAAGAATCCCACCTTCATTCGTTGCCTGCCACCTCGCTTCCCATTTTCATTCGCTCTAGAGATGCGGATCCAGATCCTTCCCCCCCAATAGGAAATGCGAGTTTGGCGCCTCCACGAGCAGCGCAGCCACCCAGGAAGGCTCCGTAGAGCTGCGGCCCAGGACTGATCTGCAGACGCTCTCTCCCCACGCGCGTTGGTATTGCGTCGCGCAGGTAAGGCCGCTTCGAGGTACAGAGTGCGAGAGGAGGGAGGTCCGGGACAGCTACCTGACTAGAAACGCTGCGCAATGCAATGCAAACCGCTCCTGTCCCTATCTGAACAACGAACTGCTTGCGCCGCTTGGGGCTGCCGCCAGCGCACGAGGCCTGGGAAGTGCCTGGACCTTATCGCATGCTGACTCTTTTGCGTCTGCTGTCCGCAGATTCGCCGCAAGTATCATGGGTGTCCTCAACAGCGCCGCTCTCGCGAGCCTTATGATCGTTGGCGCTGCTGGCCACGTTACTTTCCTGCCCAACACCGGCATCTCGTCCGGCTCGTACTTCTTCTCCGAGATCCGCGTGCCCCACGCGAGGGACGGCAAGTGGACCAGCAAGGTGGAGATTTCCATCCCCGAAGGCATCACCAGCGCTACCCCCGAGAAGATTCATGGCTGGAGCATCTCCATCGCAACGGGCCCCATCACGCCGTACCAGGGCCACCACGGCCTCGTGACCACCGGCCCCAAGAAGATCACCTACGAGGCCGACACGGAGGAGCACACGCTGCACGATGACCACCTGCTTCGCATCGGCCTGTCCATGAAGGTGTCCTGCACCGTGCCCGAGGACGACCTGGTGACCATCTTCCACGGCGTCCGCACCCTGTGGTTCCCCACGGTCCAGCACCTCACCAACGAGAGCTCCGTCGTCGAGGATAGCAGCCTGGACTGGATCGGCGTGGGCTCCGGAGACCAGCTGTCCTGGGGCCAGCTGCAGCCGTACCCTGCTCCGTACATCGAGGTCACCAACTCGGGCTCCTGTGAAAATGCCACCTTCCTTGGAGAGCCGGTTCCGGCGGAGCCCCTGACGGCCACGCAGGACTGGGTGCAGGCCCAGCTCAACGCACTGGAGAGCGTGCTTGACAGCCGGATCGACGAGCTTGCCCGCAAGGACGAGATCGATGGCGAGTGCCTCGCCAACGATGGTGGTGCCGCGGAGGAGCGGCGACGCCTGTCCAGTGGATGCATCTCGTCGTCTTCGTCCTCTGGCTCCGACTCGAACGACGACTTGGCATACGGCCTTGGGCTTGGTCTCGGCCTTGGCGGCGGCCTGATCATTGGCGGCGTCCTCGCGTACCACTTCAGCGGCTCGTCCTCCAAGAAGCACACGTACGCCAAGCAGATGACGGAAACCGCGACTCTCGACGACCAGGCTTAGGAGCGTGTGTTTTTACACAACGCAATCCTGGTCTTACAAGAGCCTCGCGCGAGGACCAGGTTGATATAAAACTCCATTGCTCTGCCGATTGGGAGGCACGTGTGTGCTTGAAAAATGTAGCGCTACCCAAATTCCACCAAAAGAGTTGCAGCCCGACGTCATGATGCCACAGACTGGCGAGAAGGCGAATGGTGAAGTAAACAACCTTTTCCTTCTCCTGCTCCTCTACATGCTGTCTTTGTAGTAAACTCCTGGCTTGAGCCGTCCGACTACAATTCGTCCTTGCCCTCCGCCTTCTCACCAGCTTGCACCTCCGAGGCCTGTGGAACTTTAGCTGCCTGCTCGGAGGGGTTCGCCATGTTCTTGAGAGCCTCCGCTTCTGCCGCCTTCTTCTGCGATCCCTCGCAGTCAGACAGCACCTCTTCGCGGCGCTCGTCATCAGCGGGAATACTGAGCTCCTGCTCAATCCACTTGTCAAGGAAGCTTCCTGGCCAAGGTGCCCGCTTCGGATTCATCTTGTCGTTGGCGGGGAACATGAAGAAGGACACCGTCCAATGGTAGAAGGTTTCCATGCCGAACGAGGTGGGATGGCTCAAGGTGTTGTTCGCCACATTGATCGCGAAGAACTCCACGGTGGGGATGTTCTGAAAGCTTGCCGAGATGTTGTTAAACTTCTCGATGTACCGGTCGTAGTTCTGGACGATCTTCTGCTGGTCTTGGTACATGCAGTCGATGCAGGAGCGCTGCATGAGGCCCTCGACGGAGTTGTCCCTGTCGGCCCGTCCGCAGTGCTTGCAGTTGTCCTTGTACAGGGCCACGACGGCGTCCTTGCCCGAGTTGATCACCGCCTCCTCGAAGTTGTCCGCCGTCAGGTGCTGAAGATGCGACAGGGACTTGACGAGCTCGGAGGAATCCGGGTCCTCAGTCTTGGCGACTTTCGGAAGCTTGTCCTCCAGAAACATCTTTTCGTAGTGCGCAAGCCCTTCTGCGGTGAACTTGGCCGTTTCGCTGAGCCCAAGCTGCTCCGACTGCTCCAGCGGGAGGGGGAACATCTCCACCTCGGCGCCTTGGTGGAAGCGATGGCGGATCTTCTTGACCAGGACGGCGAACGGGAAGGACACCTCCTGGTCGACGACATAGTCCTTCAGGACCTTCGCGAGCAGCGCGTTCTCCTCCTTCTCGGCAACCGGGATGATCGTGTGCTGGATCAGCGGATCCTTCTGCGCCTTCGCCACCTCCACGACCGCGTCCTGGATGCTAGCGTCTACGAGCCTCGGCCGATCGACGTGGACGATCTTCTTGATGCCGTCCTCTTCGACGACCTGCGTCGCCCGCTCCATGTTGCTTGGCGAGGCCGGTGGCGGCCGCACGAAAACGAGGCAGTTCAGCTTGGCCACCTTGAAAATCTCCTCGCCGAGGTTCGGCTCGTACATGTACACCGTCGGTGCCATGTTGTCGACGATCCAGTCGGTCAGGCGCTTGAAGTCCAGGGGCTCCAGATCCGTGGTCACGTGCTGCGGAGGCCCGAGGTGCCTCACCGCCGAGCCGCTCATGAGCATGATCTTGCCGTAGAGGCCATTCGTCTTGGGCGTGTTGAGGCCCACGCCAATTTGGATCACCTTCTCAAGCGAGTCGGCCAGCTTCTGCACCATTCGCCCCGCCGGAGAGGCCATGGAGTCGACGAAAGCCAACACGTATCTGTCCGACGGCCGCTCGAAGTACGGATTTGTGGCGTACTCCACATAGTTCATCGTCCACTTGAGCGGCGTGAGCGTCTTGCGCACATGCTCCAGCATGGCGTTGGTCTCGCGCGCGCCGCGATACACTTCGACCCGGCGCGGCCCGAAGATGGTGAAGAGCGTGGGGAAGCTCTGGACGTTGAAGAGCGACTTGATCTTCTTGTCCTCATCCACGTCCACCTTGGCCACAAAGACGCCCTCCAGGGACGGATCCGCGGCCACGAGCTTGTTGAACTCGGCGAGCTTGGGCGCCAGCTTCTGGCAGTGAGGGCACCAAGGCGCGTAGAACTCTACAAAGGCGAAGCGCACCGCCGGGTGGTCCGTCAGCTCCGAGTATCTTTCGTACGGCAGGACCACGACGCCGTCGTCGGCCTTGAGCGGATCCGTGAGCGCCTTGAAATCCGCCCAGCCGTCTCCCTGCGCCTGTCCAAGGGAGCAGCACGTCGCAAGCAGAGCGACAACAAGAGAGATCATGGTGAATGGCGCGCGGAGGCCTCGAAATTCGGATCCGCCACTTCTCGCAACTTCCGTTCTTCCGTTGTTCCGTTCTTCCGCCACGGCAGAGGCACTCGAAACGCGTGTCGCAGCTCGCGCTCCAGGACCCGTCGGGGATGCCTAGCCTCGCTCTGTGCAGAGGTGTGGGGAGAGGTCGCGAGGCGCTGCTGCGTGCGCGAGATGTGCGGGCGGAACTCTTTCCGTTGGGAAGACCCACAAAAGACGCAGAGCGCCTTGTCAAGGCTGCCCGGCCAAGCACCGGGGTCAGCTGATTGGGGTTCTTGGCTCACAACCTTGACAAGGTGGTCGTCAACAGTTCGCCAACAACGTCCTTATTTCGGGCATACGGTAGCAGCAGCACTGCTCGCTCCTCCGCGCAACTGTTCGGCACTCGGCACTGTTGAGACTCCGGAATAGCGAAAACCAACCTTGGAACGAACACCCATCAGATCGCTTTTGCCTTTTGCCTCCGTCGCGCCGAAGGCGCAACTCCGCAGGTCCCATGAGGCGCCTTAAGGAGTACTCCGTGGGCCGCGACGGCGCCATTCCTCGCCGCAGCTTCGAGCTGGACGCCGAGGGAAGCTTGCGTGTGCGAAAGGTAGCGGAAGACGGCTTCCCACGCCTTGCGAGACGCCCTCTCATCGCTGGTGTTCTGCAGATTTCCGCGGGGAAATGGGGCCAAGGCCTCCGTCGGAGTCTCCAAGACACGTTTCTACCACGCGCATACCCCGCCAGCGTCCGGCCCGAGTATCTGGAGTACCAAGTCTGGGATTCCGTGCAAGGACTATGCAGCTATCTGCGAGGCATTCTGAGCGCCAAGGCCATGTTCCAGGGGGCCGGCGTGGGGAGCAGCGACGCGTCGCCACTGGCGGCCGCTGTGCAGTGGGTACTTCGCGACGGTCTCGGCATGATCGGTAGCTTGAGTTTTGGCTACGCCTTTGGGCGGAACATGGACGCGGACGTGAAGGAGTGGCGGCTTTTTGCTGACGTGATCAATGATGTGGGCTTGACGCTCCAGCTGGCAACCACGCTCCTGCCGCGCAGCTGGTTTCTCGGGGTGTCGTCCCTGGCCACTCTCTGCTGCGCGCTCTGCGGCGTGGCTGCGGGGGCCACCAAGGCGGCAATCACCACGCACATGGCCATCGACGGCAACGTCGCCGACGTCAGCGCCAAGGAGGGGGCGCAGGAGACCGCGGTTACCCTCACTGGCCTCGTGCTTGGCCTGCTCATGGCCAACGTCATGCAGGATCCTCCAGCAGCGGGCGATGTTCCACAAGGCTTTAGGTGCGTGCGTGTGCGTACTAAAGCACGAGGGGGGCCGGGGGAAGATGTTTACGTGCCAGCCATCTCCGACTCCCAGACTCTCTCCAACTCTCACCCGCTCTCCTTGACTCTCAACGCTTCGCGCAGGACAGCAGAGATGGTGGTATGGGCAATCTTCCTCTTGCTCACGCTCCTTCATGTGTACGCCAACTACAAGGGCGTCCGCGCGCTAATGCTGATGACGCTGAATCGCCAGCGACTCCGCATTCTGGCCCTCTCCTGGTTTGGATCGACCATCGCAAAAGACTCGCACGATGGCGAGGGCGTGCAGAAGCACACTGTCAATGACCCCAAGTTCGTCGCCTCCAACGAGGAAGTCGGCCTGGGGGCGTTCTTCCTTCGCGTCTACCATCTAAGTGGCGCGCTATCTGTTGCGCGGCCGTTCCTGCGGCTTTCCATGTGGCTGGTGGGCTCGAAACTGCCCATCCAGAGAATCGCAGTTGGCGAGCGCCTTCCTTCCCGCCAGATTCAGCATATTGCCTTTGACAAAGTATCAGAGCGGGCCGCGGAGCTGCCCTACCGCATCAAGATGACCAAGGGGAGGCGCTTGGATGGTAAGCGCAAGCCTTAGATGTGATGACGCGCAGCACTCCCCCCTTCAGACGGCCTCACCTACCTCTTCAGCAACAGAGCTCGTCATCGTGCTGGATCCGCGAGCCACCGAGGAGGACGTCTTCCGGGCCTACGTTCAAGCTTCTCTTCTGCAGCACCTCGTGTACTCCGGACACTTCAGCAGGAAGCTGGATCTCAAGCCGGGAGGCGTAGAAGAGGTGAGCCGGCCATGTTGCCCATCGACAATGACTCTGCCAGTTGCACTGAGAGGTGCCAAATGCGTCGTCAACAGATCACGATGGCAGAGCAGTACGCAGCAGGGTTGGTCCAGAAGTACATCCCGGAGTTTAGGAAGGACCTGCTCGACGCCGGCTGGCTGACCAGCAAGCCTACGCTCAGCCCGGGGGTCTGGCGCTACAAGCTCGACGCCAAGTAGGACATGAACTCGTCGCATCTGCCGTAGCAGTCTCCTTCTGCTTCGCAACCGATCAGCGTGTCCTTCATGCTCGCCGGAGCCTAAGACCCTTGTCAGATGCGGACAGATGCGGGCCCTCGTATGCAGCTCCTGCCTTCCTGAAAACTCTCACTCACCTTCGCCTGTTCTCGAAACGGAACGACGTCTTCCTCACAGCTCATTCCGTCGGCGGAAATGATTCGCGCATCGGCATTTCTCTTCCACTGCATCTTCCAACCGAGCTCCTCGGCGAGGAAGGTCGGACTCCAACCGCTGCTGCTGCTGCTGCTGCTGCTGCTGCATCCCTCGCCGTGTCTGAGGCTACAGTGCTCGAGCTTCGGCGCGTAAAAGTCTGCGTACGCGCCGTGCTCCGCAGCTTGCCCCAAAGATTCATGCTCTTGCATTTGACTAATGAGAACGGAGCGTGCAAAATCGTCATGTGACGCCCACATGCTCCTCATGTTCAGCAGCATGACGCCAGCATTTTGCTCGTCGTGATCCACGGCCTCGGGCGGAAAGTTCCGCGCCGCCCAAAAGGCTCTGGGCAACACCTGCGGCTCCTCCGGCGTCTGCGGAAGCAGCTTGCCCCTAGCAAAGTCGATGCTGTCCTCTAAGCGCCGGTACTCCTCTGCGCTCCCCAGGATGGTCACCCAGTCCACCGGCCCGGCGAAGAAGACGTCGACATCTGTGTACAGCACAAACTCGTCAAGGATGCCGACGAGAGGAATATCGATGCGAAGAAAGGCGGACACGACCGAGTCATAGTTCGGAGGCAAGCCAGTGCGGCTCTTGCTTTCCTTCTGGGGTTTGCCGAGGATGGTGGTCGGCCAGGCCGGAGTGTGGTGAAGCACGCGAACGCCGTTTCGCACCAACCACTTTGCGGCACTGGAATCGGGCCCGAGGGTCGTCACACAGACGGGTATCAAGTCCGTGTGGCGCCGTGCAGAAAGCACCGCGACTTTCACCGTCTTCATCACCGTCGCGGGCGGTGGCCGTCCGGTGTCCCCGGTGAGGGTGAAGACCCACTTCATCGGCTTGCGCAGGGTCGGTACGGCGAGCGACTCCTTCGGAACGACGTATGCGTCCGCAAGAACATTCGTGCCCCCGTTGTAGTGAAAGCCTGCTTCCCCCTTTCGGTGCCTAGCAACGATGAAATGGCGCACGTACGGCGTTGAGGAGAGAAAGGGTCGTGAGTTCACACCTTCTGCTGGAAGCGAGCTTTTTCCCACTACGCACCGGTCGATCAGGATGAAGGCGGAGAAGGTGGAAATGGAGTTGCCTACGAAGGTATGCGCCCGTTCCGCGACGACGTAGTCCACTGCCGCGTAGAACTCCCGGTCCTGCTTCATCTCGTCGTGATAGTCTTGGTGCAAGACGTCTTCCCTCGTGACCACCGTGAAAGTCTCGAAGAGGTCGTCCAAGCCGACATGGCCGTCTCCGAGGTCGCGCGGCAGCTCCAAGCGCAACATCTCGGCTCTCGACAAGCCGGAGCAGATGTACAGAGGCACGCCCGGGTGCACGCCTTCCGAAAGGAGGACGTTGTGGATGTGGACGGTGTTGTTGATGCAGTTGTCCCGATGCTTGCCGTCCGGAATCCTCGTCCACCTGGAGCAGTGACCAAACCAGTCCTAGGACGCATCTTCATTAGGCATCTCCCCCGTGGTTTCCCTCAAGGTCTCAGATTCTGCATGCTGCGTACCTCTTCCGCTCGGAGATGGAGCACGTTGAAAGAGCCCGCACCGTCCAGCGGCGTCGGTGCCGGATAGCCGAACGCCAGGGCCTTGTCGACGGCGCTCGTTGTGTACTTGCTCACACCGTCGACGACCGCCTGCGCCATGGCGCGGATCTGGGGCGCGTACGCAAACGAATCTTGCAGCATCCAGAAGACGTCCCACGTCTCGTCGATCTCGCGGATGCTCAGGCGGAGCAAGGTGCAGCCGGCCGACACCAGCAGGCGCGTCGGTCGGCTGTTGTTGGTGTAGCCCAGGCGGCCGTGGATCTCCTCCTGTAGCGCCGCGAGCGACGCGTAGTCGAAGGGCTGCTTCCGATGCAGCGGCGCCTGCAGGCACTGGTACGTGTTGTCCTGCAGCGTCGCACATGCTTGGCGGATGTTCGACGCCTCCTCCTCCAAGTGAATCAGCGGAGAGATGACGCCGCGACGGCACCACACCAAGTGCGCGCGCTGCTCCGGCCGCTCGCACCAGTACTTGTGGTACGCCATGGCCGTGGCCCGCTCCAAGCTCTTCACGTCGATCATGTCGCCCAGGGGCTTCTCGTTCTTGTCCAGCGTGCGGTCGCTGAACTGGACGCCATTGTACGGGATGTGGCTGGGCAGGATGACCTGAGCGCCCAGGATGACGCCGATGGTGATGCCGCCCAGCAGGGCCAGTCTCTGGTTGGTGAGGCCGTTGCACACCTCGATCTCCAGCACCAGCGGCGGGATCTTGCGCACGATGGCCCGGGCCGTCACGGGCTCCATCTTGGCCTGAACGCCCTCCGCCCCAGCGCCGGATTTGCGCGACCGCTCCGTGGCCGTCTTGAACATGTTCTGCGCAAGCAGGACCATCTCCAGCCGACCTTTACATTCACATTCCGGCGTCAACCGGCAGTGCGTGTAGCACAACACTCGCTCCCACACGCTGGGGCCTCCGCACATGAGGCGCCCGGCGAAGCCCGGAGCCCTCCACCATGTCGCCAGGCCGCCGTAGTAGATGGGCAGCGTCCACGCCATGGTGGCCAAGATCAGGACTCTCAAGGTGAAGCTGAACCAGCGACGTCGGAGCGGCCCCTCAGCTTGCGTGGCGCCTCCGCTGCTGCTGAAGTCCGGTGGGCTGCCGCGGCGCCGGAGCGGCGCGCCGCTTGGCGATGTCCAAGCGCCGCTGTCCTTCAGCGCCGCTCTGCCCTGGTCACTCATGGACTTGAGGAGCGTGCCAGGGCCTCAGCAGCTTCAAGACGTCGCTGGCGCTTCGAAGATCTTCTGAAGACTTAGTGAACCTCCGGCGCTTTGGAGTTCTTAGCGGAGAGGTTAACTTCCGAGGGGTTGGAGGCAGCGCTTCCCTTTCTCTCTTTGCTTTGTCAGACGGATGCAACCGCCACGCAGCGGAAGCTGCAAGCGACGCGTAGCTAGAAAGAAGAGAGAGAGCGACGCTGTGGCGTTGTGCGGCGCCAGGGCGGCGATGCGGGATGTGTGGTCTCTGTCCTTCAGTCGCCGGGATTCCCGCCGAGCGGAGAGCGGAGACGCAGAAACTATCCAGCACGGCTTTACTATCCGGCAGCAGGGCTTCGGTTTCAGGAACGCAACCCACTGGCCGGCCCAGGAAAAGCGCAGTTACAGTATCCCTAGCTTAATAGTGACCAGCCTGATAGTGTCCCAAGCCGAATAGCGACCGAAGCTTGAGAGAACGCACCGGCGTCTCGCCCATGGCCGCAAGCACCTTCTGCCGCATCCCTCTGCCCATGGTTGTCATTTCGGTGCGCGAGCCTAACGCAAATCAGTTGCGGCCACAAATAGTCTAAATACATGGCGGACGCACGAAAAACTTCAGTCTCAGGCGTTATCTGGCTGTGCTGGGCTGGCGTGAGAGACCACTTAGTGCCGTGTTCAACCACCATCGGAAGCCCCTCTGCGTCGCCTTGTTTTCCGATGCAAGCCCCTGTTTTTGCGCCTCTGATCGATCATATGATCGATTGAACCGATGCATAGACGAAGCGCGCAACAGTCCGAGCTGGAGGAACTGAAGACACTGGATCTGCCGCTACCGCAGGGCCAGCTGAAGGTGCACACGCAAGCTAATAAACGTAATACGCAGTTTTAAGAAGCGATCCTTTGTCGCCAAGCAACGCATCTGCCTTCCTGTTGATAAACGAAGGACGTTCTTTGAAGTTGTGCGGGACTGCTCAAGAACACACACTAGGGTGGATGCGAAGCTCAATTGGAAACTGGAAACCGGCTTTGGAAATTTCCAAAGCTTG
>JAAMXY010001698.1:0-18123 GCA_019677205.1 Pinguiococcus pyrenoidosus
CATTAATATTCAAAATTGCCGCTGGTACTCGCTCGCGGGTAGTAGGACGCCGCCTCGATCCCCGATCCTCGATATTGCGCACGCACACAGTTGGGATCTTTTTGTTGGTTTTTCCGGTTTTTCCGGTTTTTCTGGTTTTCTGGTTTTTGGTTTTCTGGTTTTCTGGTTTTTGGGAAGGTCTGGGTTTCCAAGTCTGGTTTTCCGACGTCATCTCTTGCTCGGCCAACCGTCGCTATGGACAGCGCCGAAACGACACCGCCCGGGAGCCGGGAGCCTTCCATACGTGGCTCGTGCTGGCGGCGAGCCCCATTGGGCTCGGGAGCTTGCGCCAGCCGGGAGGCTCCCTTCCAAAAACGCCGCTACTGCTGGTACTGGAGGCGCTCCGGAGCGACCCCGCGGGGCGCTGTTCCCCTGTGCCACAGCGTGCTCAGCGCGCTGGCGTGGCATGCAAGGGAAACGGCGCTCGCGGAGGCCTCGTTACGATCTAGTCCGGCCGTCACACTCCGCCGAGCGCCGCCGCCGCCCTTGAGCCCCTCTCCGGCGTTGGGCGCCCGCACATGTTTGGCGCTTCGGGTCCCTTCCAAAGCACCGGCGGCCCACTGGGAGAAGAGCGGCGTCGCTCGCGCAGCTATCGGAGTCGCTGGGGTCCGGCGTCGCTAAAGCGTCCCTATCCAGAGAGTGTCGCCGAGCGCCGACGGAGCTGTGGCACCTCTGCGGCGCTGAGCGCTCACCATGGCCCGACGAATGCCCAGCCGCGTCGACAGCTTCGACGTGCCGCCGCCTCCGCCGCCTCCGCCGCCCTCGTCACCGCCGCCGAGCGCTTGGGTGGAGAAGACTTGCGGCATCAACACGTTCTTCTGCAACGTGGGTACGTTATGCTGCGTCGTGTCCTCGTCACCTCGTCGCGTGTACGGAGCCGCTCACGTTGGGTGCTCATCCTAGAGACGGAGAAGTTGAATTGGGTGCTGCCGGTGGAGGCGCTGGAGAGCTTCTTGCGCTTCGCGCAGTCCGACCCGAGCTTCGATGAGCGGGACGAGGAGAAAGGCGAGGACTTCATCCTGCCCCCTCCGTCGCCCAGGAGGTTCGAAGAGGTGAGGCGAAGGGTAGGCGCGCGTAAATCTGGGGCATGGCGAGACTGACGCGGTGGGGCCCGCAGGAAACGCCGCCGGGAGGGCCTTTTGCGTCTGTCACGAACGCCGAGCGCACCACGCGCCTGGCCGGCTACAACCTCGTGAAGGAGGCGCGCGTGTTCGCCGACCCGGAGTACGCGGCGTCCAAGCGGCGGCTGGAGAAGTTCGTGCTGCGCAACCGCCTGGAGCTGTCCGAGTCCTACGTGGTGCGCCTGCGCTTCCCGGAGTACGTGAGTCTCGAGCGCCGCGTCGACGCGTCCGCTGCCAGTGTGGACTTGCGCTTCCACGTGCTGTTCCCGCCGGACAGCACCATGGGCAGCACCAAGCTCATGTACAACCTCGACCAGACGGTGGGCGTGGTGCTGGACGAGGTGACCAAGAAGTACCGCAAGAGCCTGCCCATGGAGCAGAAGGCCGCCGTCCAGGCGTCGAACTACGTGCTCAAGGTGTGCGGCCTGGCCGAGTACCTGGTGCACCGCAACTTCACCCTGGGCTTGTACGACTACATCATCGAGTGCATCATGAAAAACGAGCCGGCCCAGCTGGAGCTGCTCCGCCTCAGCGACGAGGACATCGCGCAGCTGGAGCCAGTGGTGCAGGAGAGCGTGGCCGACGCCACGGTGGTCGAGAGGGCCAAGCAGCGGCCCAGTGGCGACGAGTACATCAACGATCTGCAGAAAACCGTGCCGGAGAACGATATCCGGCCGGGGCGCATCGACGGGATTCACTACATCCCACTGCGGGAGGTGGACTGGCCCTTCCGCGTGATCGTGCGCGGCATCCAGAACTGCCCCGCACCGCTCAATGTGGTGCTGGAGAAAGTGCGAGTGGAGATCTACGTCCTGTACAACGGCACGCTGCTCATGAAGGATATGCGCGGCTCCGACGTGGCCGCCGACCTCGATGAGGCCACGGTGGTGCTCAATACGCCGGATGTGCCCTACTCCAAAGAGCCACGTTGGCCAGGCTTCTGGATCGCCAGCACGGCGCACTGCATGGGCAGCATTCCCACCGGCGCCCGAGTGGGCTTCCTTGTGACCGGCACCACCAGCAGTGGCGAGAGGAAGGTTCTGGGGAGCGTCGCCATCCCATTCATCGACTCGGAGGGACGGCTACGCCAGGGACACCAACGCCTGGGCCTCTGGCCGGCCGACCGCGGCGACGGCGAGCGAACGCCCAGCATCTCGGAGCTCGCGAGGGCGGTACCGGTCGTCAATCCGGCCGGGGACGCTGGCGTGCTGCACGTGGTCTTCGACTCGTACGAGCTGCCAGTCATCGTGGTCAATCCCGACCTGAACTCCGTCATCGAAGCCGAAAGCATCGCGAGGGACGACGACGCGGAGATCGAGAGGCGCCTGGACTTGCCGCATCCGTCCATGCCGGAGCAGACGCGGCTCTTCCAGATCGCGCGGCAGGACCCGTTGTCCGAGTTGACGCAGCAGGACCGGCACTTGCTTTGGCGGAACCGCGAGTGGTGCGTGAGCAAACCAGGGCTGCTGCCGAAGTTCCTGCGGGCCGTCAACTGGGTCACCAACGTCGAGGAGGCACGTCAGCTTCTGGTCCGATGGGCCAAGCACGACCACGACTTCAGCGCCAACATCCTGGAGCTGCTGGATATCCGCTTCGGAGACCCCGTGGTGCGCGAGTACGCCGTGCGCCAGGTAGACGGCATGGGAGACTCCGAGCTTCAGGACTACATGCTGCAACTGGCTCAGGTGCTCAAGTACGAGACGTACGACGACTCGCCTCTGGCGCGTATGCTGATCCGAAGGGCGCTCGCCAGCCCCTTCCGCATCGGCCACAGCCTGTACTGGCTGCTGCGCTCGGAGATGCACAACACCGAAGTGTCGCGCCGCTTCGGTGTGATCCTGTGGACCTACCTGAGCAACTGCGGGCCGCATCGGTCGTACCTGGAGAGCCAAGTCCGCGTCAACTCGCTGCTCCAGCTGGTGGCCGAGGAAGTGAAGAAGCGCCAGAAGAAGGCAGACCGCCTCGAGTTCGCCCGCAGCGAGCTGGCGGACCGCGCGGAGGAGCTGCCGAAGACCTTTCAGCTGTGCCTGTCGCCGCGGATCGAGTGCTGCGGCATCAACGTGGACGAGTGCAAGGTTATGGACAGCAAGAAGCAGCCGCTGTGGGTGAGCTTCCAGAACGCAGATCCGCGCGTGTCCGAGCCGTTCCTCGCCATGTTCAAGTGCGGGGACGACCTTCGCCAGGATCTCATGACGCTGCAGGTTCTTCGCATCATGGACAGCTTGTGGAAGCGGCGCCACCAGAATCTGCGCCTGCGTCCCTACGGCTGCTGCGCGACGGGCAACATGTTGGGTATGATTGAGATCGTGAAGCACTCCTCCACCATCGCGCAGATCCAGACGGCGTTCGGAGGGAAGGCCAGGGGGGCCTTCCTCAACACGCCCATCTGGAGTTTTCTCAACGAATGCGCGCAGAAGAATCGCAAGGACCTGAATGACGCGATCGAAAATTTTGTGCACTCCTGCGCGGGCTACTGCGTCGCGACGTACGTTATGGGTATCGCAGATCGCCACGCGGACAACATCATGGTCACGGAGTCGGGTCACCTCTTCCACATCGACTTCGGCCACTTCCTGGGGAACTTTAAGTACAAGATGGGGATCAAGAGGGAGTGGGCGCCCTTCGTGTTCACCCCGGAGATGCAGTATGTGATGGGGAATCGGAAGCAGGACCGATACCTTACCTTCGAGAGGAACTGCTTCGAGGCGTTCAACACCGTCCGGCAATGGGGATACCTTTTGATTACGCTATTTATTTTGATGGTACCAGCCGGGATGCCCGAGCTTCTGAAGCCAGAGGATGTGTCCTTCCTCAGCGAAATGCTGCACTTGGACGCCACGGACGCAAAGGCGACCGAAATCTTCAGGGGAGAAATTAAGACGGCCTTGAAGTGCTTCACACGGCGTCTTGACAATTGGGTCCACAACCTCAGACACTGAGGGGCGGAGTAGCTTTGCTTTGCTTTGCATTGCTTTGCTTTGCGTTACTTTGCTTTGCTGTTGCGGAGTTTCTTCTCGCGCTACTTCGTCCTTAATCGACGTCTTCCGCAGACTGCTTCTCAGCGTAACAAAGCATGCCTCCGGAAGAACCTATTCTCCGAGAAGCCTATGCCGTGAGTCCAGTTGTAGACGTCCGAGTCAGTCCCGTAGGTGCAGGGCTCCAAGTTATGGAGTTGCGGCGTCCACCGCATGCATGATGTCAGTTTCGCACGAAGCGCCATGTCAAGCTTAGCTTTCTTGGTCTTCCTACAAAGCTTCACCGCCTTTCGATTCCAGCTTGACTGCGCCTTCCGATGACGAAGCTGCTGCTCGACCATCGCTCACCTTCATCTCTTCGTCATTCTCTTCTCTCTTCCCCTCCAAAGACTGTAGCACATCTTTTCCCTGTGTTTTTACAACATCACTCGCAGAAGCCCGGTCACCAGTGGTGGCTTTGGCCCGGAGCAGTCCGTCGCCTTGCTCCCCTTGATTCCCTTGTTCAGTGTTTCCGGCTTCGCCATCCGGCTGCACCGCCGCCAAAGCGGTATCGCCACCTCCAGAAACGGAGCGTTCGTCATTCAAGGTCTTGCCGACTTCCTCTGATGCAGTTGCCAGCAGCGTAGTCTCAGCTGCGTCGCCTCCCTTTGTGCTCTGGCTGTTCTCAGCTGCTCTTCTTTCTTCTGCAATGAGACGCTGAGCAGGCGGGTCGCCGCTGGGCATCTCGAGCCTCGTCGCCTGCGTCGACGTGTCGTTAGAAGGCTCTGTCTGCTCATCGTGATCTTCTGTTGCCAGCGCCACTGCTGCCTTTCCAATTTCGACTGATTCTCCATTGCGAGCTCCGGTTCTGCTCTGCTCCCGTGAAGGCTTGGACTCCTCTCCAAGGCTACTGGCTCCCGCGCTGCCGATGGCCGACGCCTTCATCTCCGCGGTGGAACTGGGGGTATCCGCCTGCGCTTCCCTTTCCTTTTCTTCTTCAGTCTCGGCATTCCCTTTGACTTCGCCCGCTGGTCCAGATTCGGCCGCAGACGTTGCTCGATCCGTTTGCCGGATGGCGAAGTTTGGGAAGAGGGCTTTCGTCACAAGCACTTCCCCAGTCAACGGTGACGTGTCATGCTCGGAGAACCACCGGAGAATCGCGGTCCTTTCGTAGGTATGCCCGTCTGCGGCGACGACGGGGTCGCACATCGGCGCGCCGGTGATCGGACACTCGACGTCTGTTACGGGATCCGCTTCGTCCTCTTCCTCCTCCGCAAACCCTGCATACGGAGAAGCCTCGAAAGCGTCCTCCGTCCAGCTGCTCTGGCGCAGCGGTGACGCGGGTCCCAGGGAAGACGCGGACATCGACGCTCTCTCCTCGGAAAAGCCGAGGCCCCAAATGATATCGTTCCGCGCCGCTGTCAGGCCTCCTTGTCTCCATCGGCTGGCGTAGTCGGTCACGCCGCCCCAGAGCATGCCCCCAACCCGCGTGAAGCCCTCGTCGGGAAGGCGCTGGAACGCGTCCGTCACAGTGCCGACCAGCGGCGAGTGATAGAGCGCCGAGGCAGCTCCTTCGATGCGGCCGAGAATCTTGCCCCTCGGAGCTGGAAGCGGCACCATGAGGAAGCGGTGCACCTCGACCACGCATTTCCAACCTTCGGTCGTTTCCCAGGACACGCGCAAGAAGTTTTCGTACGCCTCCTCGACCCAAAGCGTCGTATTTCTCGGGAGAGGGTACAGTCTTGCATTCTCCCTGTACGGCAAGGGCAGCACCGCATCCCCTACGGCAGGCAGGGGCAGAGTTGTGTCGTAGGCGGCCGCGAGATGCACCGATCCCCCTTCCGCCAGAGGCAGCCATTCGTCCATATGACCGACGTTGCCGGTCACCAGCGCAGTGATATCAAGGGTCGCTGTCCCAACCACAGCTACGTCGCCGGACAGGTCAGGCGTCTGAGCGGGGGGGCGCATGGGCAAGCCACGGCCCCGCAGCACGGTCCCGGATCCCTGCTTCCCATCGGCGGCCAAGGCGGGGGTCTCTGGCTCCTTTGCCTCATTCTCGTCCAGAAGGTCGTGGCACACGAAGACGTCCAGCTTCGTATCCATCTCACCTCTCTCGTCGACGCTCACTTGGAGCGGCAAAACCAGGTTCTCTCGGCCCCATTTCGGGAAGACCGCTTGCGGAACCGGTGCGGAGCGCCGGCGAGTCCCCTGGAGTCGGAGCTCCACAAACGGATTGATCGAGCCGCCGCGAAAAGCCTGGGCGGCGCGCCCGAGAGACCCGCCAGAGCGAAGCACGCGAAGCATGGCTCCCGCCTGGGAAGTGGAAAGATCCTTCGCTTCGATGACCTGCACGGTCACGCGGCCCACTTCCAGCTGCGCCTTGGGCACTGCTGCAGCTTTCTGAGCGCTCATGCTGCTCAAAATTGGACCGTCTCAGTAAGATCACAGGCGACGCCAGGCTCCTCTTTCAACAGGAAACTCCGCTGATCTCGAAACGACTGCGCCGCGAGAGGCCGAAGTGCAGTTTAAAATATCTTCCGCGCGATCCTGACGCCGATGCCGGCCAGAAGGTCCCAAATCCCTCAGGTCGCGACTCTGCTACAGACCTCGGAAGTTGCGAGGTGCACGAGGCGGACTTCGGGCGATCTTGTGGCGCTCCGATACGCATTAATCAGCTGGATGTTCGGGCACTTCACGCCGATTTCCCGCTTTCGGCTTTCCGCACCGACGCGTCATCGACCGTTTTCGACAACGCTCAGGATCGATAAACGAGATTTGCTTCCAAGGAGCTCTCTTTCAAAAGGTTTCGATCTCGCTCTTCAGAAGCGATGTGATCGGCCATGGCCAGCCGTCCGTCTGTCCCATCGGAGGCTGTTTTCGCGCCACAAGTGCGGATACCGACGCGTGTGAAGGGCAGAGAACGGCTAGATGTGGCGCCGTAGCGTCGCAAAGGGTATTCCGCCGCGGCGCTTCCGCTCCAAGCCGCGTCCCGCGCCGTCCGGCCCAACCTGGGTGAACATGATACGAAGTGGGCGGAGAATCCTGCCCAATCGCGAAGTGTCCCAGCGTGTGGTGGACAACTACAAGGAGATTGAGGCCCGTCTGATGCGCACGACTCGTGCGTCCAACGTGGAGCAGATTCGACTCGCCTTGACGGCGGCAGCACTGGTGACCGTGTGGGTCTTCAGCGTTTTTGGGAGACACATTCGTCGATTCTTCTCCAAGCAGACCGCCGAAGTCGCGAGAGAGACGCTTGAGAACGAGGAACTGCAGGTCTGCCCTCTCGTTTGCTGGCGTAGGAAAGCGTAGGTGATTTTGCACTGATCGCAAGGCTTCCTTCACCGGCTAGGCGAGGACCCAGGAGCTTGCCGCAGCGGTGGTCAGAACGATCTTGAACGACGAGGACATTCTGGTCAAGATCACAGCGTTCATCAGGGTAGGCCGAGTCAGATACGCGAGCATTCGTGTGCTTGAGCTCGGCTCTTCATGGCGGCCTTCTGTCCACTTCTAGAACACCGCCGATGATGACAACCTGCGCGACGCGCTGGTGCAGCTGGCGTTGCACATACTGCAGCATGATGACACCTTGGCCGAGGTCAAGGTGCTAGGACTGAAGCTTGTAGACTATATCCTCAAGGTAAGCGCGTGCGCAGTTGCCGAAGGCATTTGCAGATCTGGTTGAGCGGCCCTTCTCCACAGGACGAGACGGTCACGATTGAGGCGGGTGCTCTTGTGCAACGGACGTGGAACCTCCCGGAAGTACGGACTGCGACGCTCGACCTCCTAGTGGATCTCCTACAGACGCAGGAAGTGAATCAGGCAGGTTTTCCGTCTCGTGCTACGGGATTTTGTGCCTGGGATCTGACGACGGCTGCAAAACAATCCCAGGCTGTTCTCGCTCTGCTGACCTCCGTGGCAGACGAGCCTGTCTTCAAGAGCAAGCTTCAGGAGCTTCTCATTGCCGCGACGCATGGCGTCGTGATCGACAAGGTACAGCTCACAGCCACTGCCGAACTTCTGAGCTGATCGGCCGGTTTGCGGACTGCTGAAACGGCTTGTTCTCCTCGCTGCTTGTTTCCCTCGCTGGTCACGTAGGGGGTGCATACAGCAGCGAAGGATTTCGTGCATGAAGTGGTGACGGATACCGACGTGCAGAGAACAGGAGGCCGTAGCCTAAGAGCCTCCGTCTGGTATTCATTAGAACCTGTCTTGGCAAGGTGAGACAGCGCGGTGCTCCATGCCCCACGACTTGGCTGACACTTCGAACAGGGTCGCAGGCTTTGGAGCACTAGTGGGCACGGTCCTCATCGTGAGGCTCCTGGCATCATAGAGGCTTCTGCACATATGCAAAAGTCGATTCTACAGTTCCACCTCATTCTGAACCTCTTGCATGGCATTCTCGAAGTCCTCTCCCATGAAAACAATGTCTGGACCCCCCTCGTCCCCGCTTTCGCTACCAGCGTAGAACTCGGAAATGGAATGCCCTGCCGATGGAGGAGGCACGCAAAGTCAGTCAAAGAACTTTCCGACTGCAGGATCAATGGCCACGTACTTGATCTCCTCATGGAGGACCACCGTCGAGTTCTATCATGCCCTCGGAGCCTCATCTCGTGAATTTCGTCGTCGTCGTCGTCGTCTCCGGAGGCTTCGAGATCTTCGTGCCTCACTGCAGTGACTCGTCGACTTATGTCGTCTGCAACATGCACCTCCTCCTCCTCCTCCTCCTCCTCCTTCATCAGCGCTGTGATGTCTGGCGGGGAGTACCCCTCTGACGAGCCGGAATCGTCGTCATCGTCATCGCGGCGCCGGCCATCAAGACCGACGTAGTCAGCCTAAGAACAAAGCATGGATTAGGCGTCATGTCCAGAAGTCCTACGCAAGCGGTAGAAAACTAAACAAGGCACAAGCCGCCGCACCTGAAGCTCCTGCGTAGAGGCCATCGCTCTCATGCGTGCCTTGCCAAACAGACTCATGCCGAAGAAGTTGCGGCCACGCCGCAGCTGCGGAATCAAGGACTTCTTTGACTGCTTCAACACAGTATCCTGAATCCAGAACTGCAAGACGTTGCAGATGGAAGGCACGACTATCATGACCAGGACTACAAGGGAAACGGAGAGGAAGCGATGAGCATCGGGCATCCGCGGAATCGGGATCACCGGTTGGCTTACTCAATTCCAGGTGAGGATTCGACTGGATGGGCCCAAACAGCCAATTGCCCATGTCGTCCAAGATCGGAGCGATGGCACCGAGAAACGCCAGAATGACGAGTTTCCCCAGCGACACAATACCAAGCCTGTGCAAGTATCGAACACGGCGAAGGTTGGAAGCTGGAAGACTAGAAATGAATCCAGGGCTCGAGCCTCTTTCTCGCTTACCATGCCATGGTCTGGACGGCCCAAATGCCCGCGGCTTCTCGTACATTCAGCTGTGCCGTGCTGGTCCCTAAATACTCCGTCTCGGCAGCGAGGAAAGCCTCTTCAAGAAGAGACTCTGGATCCGACCCATGACGAGGAGCCGCATTCGGCCCATTTTCCGCGGCAAAGGGGCTGCGATGGGCTTGGTAATCGCCATTCTGCGAGAGAAGTAGCCACAGGCGCCGCTGGTGGCGGTATCGGTCGGCGTGGCTGAGCAGGAGGCTTAGCAGGAGGACGTTCATCAAGGTTCCGATGGTAACGTCAATGATGTACAGGTGGAAGTACCACGCGCACTGGTCGCTGTCGGTGCCCAGGTGATGGCTAATGGCCATGCTGATCAGCAGATTCAACAGGTGCGCATACGCAGCACCGCAGCACTGCTTGCTCACATCCAAGCCCCAGACAAGCCAGGGTCGCTGAGGCCGCTCCAGGAATCTCTTCAGCGCCAGCGTTAGCACGGCAAAGAGCGCCAAACTCAGTTGAACCAGAGTCGCAAACGCGCCACTGAGGACCTGGCATTCCGGGTGGCCCATGGCAACGTGATGCCGAGGAGGTCGTGGCGCTCGCGCGGTGACACAAAGAGACGAAACTCCTTTCCAGAGAAATCTACGCGTCGGAGCGCTCAAGAACGCAGCACCGCATACCGAGAGCTCTCTCAGCCAAGTTGCGCCGCCTCCTCCCTGATGCCGTGCAGTGGAGGAGAAGGCCCGGACGGCGTTTCCGTGCGGCGTAAAGAGCCACTCGAGACGCCCGCGCGGAGAGAGGGCGCCAACAACAAAATTTCGGATTCTGCTGCGCTATAGCATTGGCTATCAAGAATAGTCAAGCATCACCGTCTCACAAAAGTAGTTGCGAATTCATTGACTTTTACTTTTGGAGTCACAAAATTATGCCGGCTGTTCCGTGGAACGCCGCTCTCCGCCAGTTGGTGCGTGGCATGCGGACCTCAAGAAGAGGGGGTCAATGAGGAGGCACCGCTTCACGTGCTGCTCGCAGTAGCTGTACGGAGGAGTGGCGCTTTGGGAAACCTTCCCGTGCGGTAGACCGACCTTACGCGCATTGCTGCTTTGGACGAAGTCGGCTTTCGGAGCCATTTCACTTGAAGGAATAGGGACAACGGGGAATGCCTCAGTTTCTGACCCAAAGCAAATCTGAATCAAGATGAATGCCTCGTCTTTCTTTTGATCGTTGGCAATAGCACATGCTGTCTCATCCGCGTGATTTGCGCATCCCACGAAGACACCCCTCAGATATGCCCTTGTGTGATCTGATCCGCAACGTTTACGGGGCAGTCACCAGAGAGGACGCAACCCAGGCTGTAGAAGGCGCGATCATTCGGCGTCCGGATAAACTGCTGGAACCTTGTGTGCCAATCCCCGGCCATCGAGAAGGGTCCATAGAGATGCGCGTGGTACGTGGACGCGAGGCCTTCGCTGTCCTGGATCCACTTCAGCTGCGATTCGACCGCGTCTTCAAGAACAGAGATCATCTGCAGATCGTCTTCGAGGAGACCCTCCACGCTGTGCAGCTGCCCCGTGGTTTCCAAAAAGTCCTCCGTGAGCCTCGAGATCGCGACAAACTTCGCCCGGCGCACCTCCACGATCGTCTGGATGCCAATCAACTTGTCTGGCACCGTCGGATGAAGTGGGTTGTCCACGATGTTGCTGCAGTTCGCTCTGTTGGTTTGAACCCGATTGGGTATGTCTGGGTCGTTCTCCTCGTAGTTCTCGTCCATGAGTCGAATGCCGCAGACGCCGTCACGATAGTTGCTGCCCCAGGGCTGCGCCTTCACGCCGGGTACCGACGACGGCGACCAGTACGACGGTTCCGGAACGCGCGGGTCCTGGAATCTCGTGCGCACCGGTGGCGCCCCTTGGCCACGAACGACCTTGTTCTCATAGGGAGCATTGCAGATGTCGCCATCGCTGTTGTACTCGTTTCGGGGCACGGAGCGCTCCGCTCCCGTCAGGGCGTCCACACACACCACCTCCCATGGCTGGTCCTCCATCCGCCAGCGCTGCAGGTAGATGTCGTGGTAGTTGTCGTAATCCGGCAGGTAGAAGGCGCGATGGTAGTTCAGGCCAAAGTTGACACTCCCGTTCTCATCCTTCACGCTTTCCCACATGGGCTGCATCAGCGGCGTCGGCAAGATCATGTGGACGTTGGCGTAGTATGTCCGGCCCAAGAAGGCCGCACCGTCGCTGGCCAGAAACACCGTCTGATCGTACGTCTTGTTGCCGTCGGGGTACAGCGAGCGGATGAAGGCGAAGGGGCCGTTCGGGTAGTAACTCACTGCGACGCCCGCCATGCCCAGCGGCGTCTCGCGACCTTCTACGATCATCCACATGACGTACTGGCTGCTGTTCGCGTTGTAGACGACCTTCGGCCGCATGGTCGTGAAGTTCTGCCGCGAGCCAAAGACCATGTCGGAGATGTTGGAGTAGTGCAGCTGGATGCCCTCGAACCTCCAAGTCAAGAGATCAGGAGTGGAGCACGAGATGACGCCTCCGCCGCCCTGCGCCGCAGTGGACAAGGCGTCGTGCTCGCCATACCAGTAGTACCGCCCAGCTTCGGGGAGGCCATCGGGGAAGGGGGACCAAGCATTGCTCTCATCAGACGTCGTTGCAGAACGATAGTCAAGCGACTCGGCCACCGCAGCACCCCGCGCAAACGTCATGTGCCCAGCGAAGAGGCCGCCGGGAAGGCCTCGCGGATGTCCTCGGAGGGCTTTCCTGTCCACGTCGGAGCGGAACGCGACGTGGCCGTCGCCGTCGAATGGCGCGAGGGTGGAGTTCTCGGTCTGGTACCGGATCCGCCGCGACACATGTGAGGCATGACGTGTCATGGGGTGCCTCGACGTCGCCGGGCCCAACTCGCTTGGATCCCAGTCAGACTGATGCGGTCGCTCCATGACCACTTCACTGCTCGTCGCCAACGGGCACCTGGCGCCCATCGTGTAGTCGTCGCCCACAAGAATCTCGTCGACCCACACGGTACCGGCGGTCGTGCTGTAGAGACCGACTCTCGAGAATCCGCCAATCGCGGAGAAAGGCTCGTGCCGAACGACCTGAATGCGCTCGAAGAGCAGGTCGTAGCTCCTCCGCTGCCAGTCGATCAGGATGTCGACTTGGTACCAACGCCGCGCGCGGATGGAAGGGAAAGCGCGTTGTGTCTCTCGGTCGAAGCTGCGGTCCCCAGGAAAGCTGCGGAAGTTGTGCCCATGCCGCAGGTCGTGCTGCGCCCTCACCCCGAGCGTGACTTCGTTGTTGCGATCCGCCGAGTCTTCGATCAGAGCGAAGAGTAGGCCGCTTTGTTGCTTCGGAGAGTCCTCAGTAGGGCTGTTCTCCAGCCGAAAGAAGAAACTCACACGACTGGGCTGAGCCGTGTCGTTGAGTACAAACTCGACGCCGTTCTCCTGGAAAGGATCCTTCTTCGAAGTGCCTGACGACGTCCTCGTGGTCTCTTGGGATTCCATGCGTAGCGCCTTGCGGCTCTCCAGCCCGCCGTGGACTTCCGAGTCGACGCGATAGTGGAGGCCCGTCATCGCGACCGTCTTCGCAGTGCCCCTTTCACCAGTTGCTCGAGCCGAGGATCCACCCTCGACGTCGACCGTGCCGTGGACTATGACGCTGGTTGCCGAAAGCAGCACTCGACCTCCGGAGCCGCCGCCACCACTTTGGGTCGGCTCTAGAAGAGCAGCGCCGCCGTCGCCACCTTTGGCTGAGATGACGCCTTGGTGGTAGATGTTCCCCCCGGCAGCCACAACCACGGCTCCCCCGCTCCCGCCGCCGCCGCCCACGAGCGAGGCGTCGTCGCCCGCGTGGCCGTCAACAGAAAGCGCGGCGTTCACTCCGATGGTGATGTCGTTCATCGCCACGAACTCCATGGCGCCACCAGCCGCTCCGCCGCGCCCCGTCGGCGCAGCGAAGGAGCTGATGCTCTGTACACTCAAGTCGCCCATGGCGCCGCCGCTGCCACCCAGGAGATCAAGAATTTCATCGTCGTTGTAGGGCGAGGCCGCAGGGTTGTATCCCGCGCCGACGCCACCTCGACCTCCGTAGGATCCACCCGAACCTCCAAAGGCAAGTGAGAAGGGCGTCGCCGCCGTGATGGCCCGCTTGTTTATCGCAGATGATTCACTAAAGCCTTGGGTTATGGTCAGCGTCGCGTTGTCCCCCAGAAGTCGACTCACGCCCGTCAGGGACGTAAAGTTGCCTTCAACGACAGCCTCGGGCCTGGTGGGCGACACGGGGGACACGTTTCCCAGCTTCGTCGTTATCAGCACGGTCCAGGTATGGCCGCCTGCCGGACTCGGGCCGTTGTCGCACAAGCCATCGGCGCAGTTGTCGTGGGGGGCCGTGCGCTCCACCTCTGCATACTCAACATCCGGCAAGGCTTCCAAAGCCTCTCGCACCTGCTCCGCGGCGGAATTCGCGGGGAGACCCCCGGTGAAGTGGCCATTGAAGCCCAGCGTGAAGTGGCCCCCCAGTCTTTTCCCGTCTTGAATGGTCTCCACCACCACCTGCGCGTCCAAGCCGTGGAGAAAGTTGCGCACCGTCAGCTGCGGCACATCCCCCACTGCCGAGACGAAGGTGACCATCCACCGGAAACCACCTTCGTTCCCATGCCGTGTGCGGGTCACGGCGACTCGCCCGACGCCGGGTTCCACATGTGGATCGGAGCGGTCGATCCCCGGTGCGAGATTGAGGGAGTCTTCCAGTGCCTGGCGCATGTCGTCAGCGCTGACATCGTGCGGTAAGCCACGTGTCGAGTACGACCGGACCTCCAGCACAAACACGCCGGAGATCTCCTGCCCGGCTCTTGCGCTGGTCGTCACGATCTGAACTTCGTCAACATCTGCCGCGGCCGTCGTGATCGTCTGAAGCACGACGCGGACCGAGCTGGAGCCGGGGCCATTGATGTTGTTGCTGACGATTGCTCCGAAGCTTGCAACATCGCCGAGCAGAAGGTCGCGGGGTGCCTGCAAACGATCCCGAGCGTCGCGCGCCACCGAGAAGCCTCCTGGGAAGCCGCCAAGCTCTGCTGGAGCGCCGAAGAAGGAGCAGTTGAGAGTCATCGAGGAGCGACTCAGGAGTACCAGAGGTCGCTGGCCCGTCACGTTGACTACCACCTTGTCGTCGAGAGCGACGCTGTCGAAGGCGAAGACGGCGGCTTCCGTCCCGAACTGCGTCCGCGCTACAGCTCCCACGGCGGAGATGGCGCCCTGCAAAGTCACCGACGACGTGTTGAAGAGCAGCTCGCATGGCGTCTGCGCACACTGCGACGCACGGAGATTGCTTAGTATATCCATCAAGAAGTCGCGCTCTCGTTCCAGAGCGATCATCTTCTCTGTCATAGCGGCGTCGACGTCAAGCCGAGCGCGACGCGTGGCGTCCAGGAGCGCCGTCTCCCGATTCTCGGTTGCCCAGGCGATCGATGCATTCAGGAATCGGAGGTGCTCTTCCAGATCCGCCATGTCGGCGTCCTTCAGACGCTGGTGCAGCACGAGGCCGCTGTTGTTGGCCGACATCGTTGGAATCGACGGACCTAGCGGTGCATAGGCAAAGGGATGGAAATGGGCACCAGCTGGTGCCACGTCGGACTGCCGCCGCGTCTGAGCACCGGAGGGGTACCAGCCGTAAGTGCCGCTCCGAAAATCTTCAAAGTCGGCGACGAGCGGCACCTCATGGTGGACCCCTCGTGAGAACGCCGCTTGGAAATGCGATACGAAGCGCTCTCGGGACTGGTACTCTACTCTTCCACGCGCGCATACTTGCGTGCTCTTGCACCTCTCGGCACGACCTTGTCGTCCAGGCCACACGCCATAGCCCAGAAAGTCGTCGCGACGCCGAGGTGTGCCCCCTTGACCCGACAGACCCCACGTCGGGTCGGTGCGGACCGTCACGTTTCCGGCGTACAAGGCGCTGCTGTGGTCTCGGATCTGCTTCTGCAGGTCCATGAGCGCGCAGGTGATGGTTGGCTCGCACGGAGCAACGCCGGCGTTTGGGAACGAGCACGTGTGGTTGTCAGGATGGACCAGCACGACGTCGTCGCAGGATGCCGCACTGGGGATCAGGCGGAAATGCACGAGCACGGCGTCCACCGCCGCTCTCTTCACGAAGATCAAGTCCACTCGACTGAGGCTCACTCGCAGCGCCCTCGCGAGATCCTCTTCAAAGAGGGATTCAAACTCGCAGAACGGCTCTTGAGTACGCGTGGCGTCCGAGCAGTATTGAAGTGCCCCGTGGTTGAGGAAGCCGTCCTCCCCTACCAGCTCGCCTCCTACCACCTCGATGCTGTACTTCAGCGCGAGGGACGCGTCCCATGAGATGGCGAAGATACCGAAGGCCTGGTCGGTGCGGTTGGTCACGCCGCCCTGGTACAGTGAAGACGTCGGGTCTTGCGCCTGGCGAGACAGGTCATGCACGACATCGACGAGCGGCGATTCGGAGGCCGTCGCGCCGGACGCGTCTCTTTCCAGCACGCGGAACTGAACGATGACGTTGGAGTGCTCCGCGTCGTAGTCTTGATGCCCAGGCGAGATGTCGATGACGAAGATACGAGAGAAGCTCACGTCGGTGGCGTTGCCGATATCCATCACGAACTGCGTCTTGAAGGTCTCCACCGAGATGACTCTGCCCAAGAACAGGTCGCGCACAAGATGCTGTCCTGGACCGGCGAGGGCCGAGTAGTTCACTTTGATGTTGAGGTCTACAAAGTCCAGCACATCCACAAGCACCGCTGTGTTCCCCCTTCCTCCCTGGATGCATGCCAAGAGCAGGCAGACTAACGGCAGTATCCGCCTGGCGCGGATCATCTCCGTGGTCGCTCCAGCACCATCCGCCATCTAGACAGGCTTCCATGTGTCATCTGCCGATGCGGAAGGGGCCGCTTCTGCTGGGCAACCGCTTCAATCGCTCACGCGACAGCTGCCCTGGTCGTGACGGAGATGCATCCATGTGAGTCTTCCTGGATGCCAAGATGTCGCGCATTCTGGTGCCAACGCTTCAGAAGAACGGCTGGACGCCGCCCAGATCTCAAGTATACGACCAACGAAGAAGTCCGGGGCGTGGGAGAGCCACTTCCTTTGGACCCTCAACATCTCTCCCGCCTCCCGACGTCGTCTCTGTCCCGATCTCCCCTTCAGTTTCGCTTTCCGGTTGAAACGCGAACCTTCGAAATCGACGGTCTCTACCATAGGATACATAGGAGTTGGTTCCCCGCGAGGTCACGGAGTGGTCGGCAGAGGATTATTGTTGTACTAAAGCAAACACGCCCTCGACGGTCCGCACGGTGCCGTCGCTCGTCGCTCGGCGCTCGTCGGTGCTGACAAGTACAGCGATGCTGCCACAGTAGCAGGCCATCTGCAAGCATGGGTGCCGCCCTTCAGGGCGTCGTGTTCCAACCGCCTCACTATGTGCCTGCAAGGGGCATGAGTATTTTCTGGCTCCCCAGGAGAATTGTTGGTAGGGCCTGTCTTTCGTTCCATGTGGGAGACCACGCTGCGGTGCGGGGTTCAGTAACCATTTTTCGACCGCTTGAAGTCAAAGGAGAGATCGTGGACTACGAAATCCCGGCGTACTTCGTAGACAACGACGCGGAGCTCACCATCCTCTTCAGGTAGACTTGACGGACCTGTGTTCTGGAGGCACGTAGCTCAGTTGCTCTTGCTCTTGCTCTTACGCAGCCACGGCAATGCAGAGGATCTGGGCCACACTTTCACATGGTTTCAAGAGCTTTCCGAGACTCTCCGGGTGAACTTTATGGCGTACGACTACACAGGTATGGCGAAGGATGCCCAAAACGATCAGCTGGTTTCTCGTGTTCCCTCCTCGCGAGCGCTGAACACCCCCTGTGGCAGGGTATGGAATATCGCGAGCACGCCTCGCAATCGAAAGACCGGACTTGCCTCTTCTTGATCCGAAGGAGGGTGCGTCCGACTCTGACACTCAACGGCTTCCCCTGTTTGCCGCTCTGCTAATGCTGTCGTCGCACAGCCTGCTGCTACCTTGACATCGATACAGCTTTCGAGTACCTGATCCACCAGCGGGGGATACCGTCCGAGCAGATCATCCTCTTTGGGAGGTCACTGGGATCCGGCCCTTCCTGCTACATGGCCCAGAAGTGCGCTCACGAAGGCATTCCCTTGGGCGGCTTGCTGTTGCAGAGCCCGCTGCTCAGCGTTTTCAGGGTCAGCTTCAACTTTCGCTTCACCCTGCCTGGGGACATGTTCCCCAACATAGATCGCATCGGGGATGTGCGGACCCCCGTTTTCATCATGCACGGCACGGATGACCAGATTGTGCCGCTTTGGCATGCGCAAGGGTTGCAGCGGAAGGTGCCGGCGAGATACAAGACGAAGCCAGCTTGGGTGCGGCGAGCGGGACATAATAATCTCGAGCTGCTGCTGCACACGGACAAACTGCTAACGCCGCTGCTCAAGGACTTCTTGAGGACGGCCCGGTCGTTTCAGTCGACTTTGGAAGACGAAGAAGGCACGGAGGAGGAGAAGGAGCTGGCGGTCTTGCAGAGCAAGCACGCGCACTTCAGCACAAGCCCCCTTTACGAAATGACTTGATTATGAGTAGTGCTCTT
>JAAMXY010001698.1:18132-41265 GCA_019677205.1 Pinguiococcus pyrenoidosus
GGGGGGGGGCACCACCCTTTGATGCCGCGAGGCTCCGTTAAAATCCATGGGCAAGGGGCGGCTCCAAAAACTCCTCCAGGTCGTCCTGTACATCCAGTGCGATGTGCAGCACCTGCCTCTTCTGGCAGGCGTTGTGCAAGTACCCTTCGTGCATGCGGATGTGCTCCGCCCAGGCGTTGCGGCGCACGGTGGGGCGCACGCTCTCCAGGCGAGCCAACATCGTGGCATTCTCCTGCTTTATCCTCCGAGCGCAGCGCTCTCGGAACGGCTCGTGCAGGTTCTGGCTGCGATGCGTGCCCGGCGTTGGCGCCGTCTTGACGCGGCGTCGCTGGTACTCCATGCGCTTGAGCAGCGTGGCGTTGTCGCGCGCGATCTCGCGACGCCGCGTGCTCTCCAGTCTCTGGCGGCGCGACGGGCCGTTGGGCGGCGAGATGTCCACCGGCTGGGTGCTGAGCGTCGGCGTCGCCCGGCGCAGCTGCTTGAGGTGCAGCCGCTTCCGCCGCGAGAGCACTTTGGCCTCGATGACTTCGTTGCTCACGGCCATACAGCGCCGCGCTCGGTCCATGGTTGCGATAGCCAACACGCTCTCGTCCTCGTGGTGCGGCGGAGAGTCCGAAGAAGCGCGCTTGGCTTCAGGGACGGGCGTTGCGTTATGTCCGCGTTTCCTTGCTTCGGTTTCGGAAACGGCCGTTGGAGTCCAAAGCACGCCCGTGACTGGACGGATCCTCGGCAGACGCGTTGGCGGTGCTGTAGAGCGCCGCTCTAAGGGGTGTTTGGAGTGACGACGATGAAACAGCGAAAACCGAAGCCTGGGGCGTCCGTCTGTCCCGTGCGTGGCATGCTGCTTCTGGGGCGGCGGAGCCAGCTTTGGCCGGTCGCGTGGCCCAGTGGAGCGAGGCCTGCTCGAAACCTCTAGGAATGCAGCTCAGTGGGGTCACTTCTGTTGCGCGGATGGATGAGGGAGGCGAGGGAGGATCGACGGTCTCATGGAAAGAACGGGAAGAATGAGAGGAGAGGAAACGAAATGCAACGAGAGAGACGGGCGAGGACTTTTTGCTCCAGTGTTTGTAGATATCCAAAAATCTTATTCCAACATCATCATCATCATCATCATCATCATCATCATCATCATCATCATCATCATCGCCACCACCACCATCAAGAAGATCCTACTTCGCATGTGGTCACCGCCACTTTCAGAGATTCTCGGCAAAGATCGTCGCTGCTACAGCCCCGATCGCGAGTCCTACGCCCACCGCAAACGCCACGTGCAGGGACGAGTAGCTCGACTTCGGCGGCGAGAGGTACGGGGGCAGCTGTGGCCGGAACTCGCCCTCTCCGTCTTTCTGCTGACCCCAGTGGCCGAATGTCACAAATTCCTCGGCTACTGTGGGGTGGATCGCCACGGCTGCCTCAAAGTCTCTCTTCGTCGCTCCCATCTTCACCGCTACCGCAAAGCCCTGCATCATCTCATCACTGAACGGTCCAATGCAGTGAAGTCCGACGACGCGCTCCTCGGGGCCTTTCAAAACCAGCTTCAACCCCGTCTTCACCTTGTGGTCCGCCTCGTTGAATGCGTACAGCATGGATCCGAAGCGCGCATAGCGGCCCACAACGTTCTCCTCGCCAAACACCTCCTTGGCCTTCTCTTCGGTGTAGCCAATCGTGCCGATGGGAGGATGGCTGAACACCACCGTCGCGATATCGTGGTACTCGATGCGAGCCTTTGGCTCGCTCCCGAAGAGGCGGTCGCCGAGGCGCCGTCCTGCGGCGATGGCCACCGGCGTGAGCTCCCACCCCGTCGTGGTGACGTCCCCAATGGAATAGATGCCGGGCACGCTCGTGTTCTCATACTCGTCCACCTTGATGTATCCCCGCTCCGTCTCGACGCCGGTCACGTCGAGATTCAGCAAGTCCGTGACGGGCGTGCGTCCGATGGCGAGCAGCACGGTGTCGAAGCCGCCTTCGCTCGTTCCGTCGATCAGCGTGACCGTGAGCTTTCCGTCGGCGCCTTTCTCGATCTTCTGCAGGTTCGCTCCCGGATGCAAGGTCGGTCCGTGCGCCTGAAGGGATTGCATGAGCGTCTCGACGATGAAGGAATCGAAGCCCCTCCGAAGCACGGTGTCGCCACGGAAGTACAGATGCGTGTCCGTCCCCAGCCCGTGGAAGATGCCAGCCATCTCGACGGCAATGTACCCCGCGCCAAAGACCGCGGCCTTTCCCGGCTGCTCCTCGATGTCGAAGAAGGAGTCGGACGTGACCGCGAATTCGGCGCCCGGGACTTCCGGAACCTTCGGCTTCCCGCCAACCGCAATCAGGATCTTCGGCGCCGTCAGCGTGGTGGTCCCGCCGTCGTTCAGGACCACCGAGACGGTCCGCTTGTCCACGAAGGACGCCACGCCCAGGAAGACCTCGATGCCAGCCTTGTTCCAGTTCTTGAGGTACGAACCATTCAGCATCTTGACGTACGCATCCCGCTTCTGCTTCAGATGAGCCCAGTCCAGCTGGCCGGCCTCCTCCGGCACATCTTCACAGGGAGAAGCGGGACGCATCGCGCGTGAGCGAACTGCGTGCTTGATTTGCTTTGAGTGGGGGATGACGATGGCGTCGGCGACTTACCGTAACCATACCCTTTCGAGATCGACACGTCTCCGACCATGGATTCGCGCAGCTGTGATGCGTTGAACATGAGCTTCTTCGGCACACAGCCGACGTTCACGCAAGTGCCGCCGATGCCTAGGGAAGAGCAGCAGTGAGGACGTCATCCTGACCAGCAGTTTGGAGAGGATGAAGTACCTGAGCCGTGGCGCTGGCCATTCGCATCGCGCTGGTCCCCACGTTCGATCAGTGCCACTTTGGCGCCATATCCCGCGGCGCGTCGTGCAGCAGCGCTGCCACCGCTCCCTCCTCCAATCACAATGAAATCAAAGTGCTCAGTCGCCATGCTTCCAGATGGATTGCGCCAACGCTTGTACTGCCCAGCCGAATTCGTTCACTCCGCCGCAGTTCCAGACTTCTGGACAGCGCTGCCCTTGCTCCCAGCTGCAAATCCAAATCCAAAACATTTTTAAATTGTACATTTCAAACTACGTTGAGTTTGTTATATCATTTTACTTATAGGAAGAATAGCGTTCACATTTTGACAGGCCTCAATCTCTGGCCTTATTCCACTCTGCTTCCCGGAAATAGCGGCGCAGCTACAGCTGATTTCATTGGCTGGTGGGATTCTGAGAAGGCACCAGAACATTCCGCGACTTCCGACTTCCACGCTGGTCCCTCACCGACGAAGACCCATCTCTTGGCAAATATCGATTCCCGTGAAGTCCAGGATCGGAGCTTTGAGCTGGGCGCGAGGGGGAGGAAGCGGACCCGCCGCTTCAGGCCGCAAGTGCGTCTCCACCATGAGGGGTCTGCAGAGAGAAAAGACCGGCAAGGATGGCAGGAAGAGATCCGCGCCGAGCTACAACCCCATCAGCCGCTGGAAAGAGGAGACCGTCATAGAAGGCTTGACATTGTATGACATCCATCGCAAGCCGCGACTTCCCACCGCAGAAGAGGACGTCGTGGTGGAGGTGGTGAATGACCGGATCATCCCGGATCTGCAGTGCCATTTCTGCCTTGACATTCTCGACGACCCGGTGATCGTCATGGAGTGCCTTCACCGCTTCTGCAACAACTGCATCCAAAAGCACCTGCGCGTCGGCAAGCAGAACGAGTGCTTCTGCAAGACTCACATCCCGAGCCGGCGGTCGCTTCGGCAAGACCTCAACTTCAAGAACCTCATATGCAAGCTGTATCCGAACCTCCAGGAGTTCAAGCGGAAGCAGGAGCGGTACATCCAGATAGGCAACAGGTAAGCCTCTCGGCAGTCGTGCACGTCCAAACCTGCTGCTGGCTGTGACGCAGGGTCCTGTCTGGTTCTCGCCTGCAGGCGGCTCATGAACCAGGGCTATGCGCATGCGGCAAACAAAGGGATGGAGTATCAGAAGCAGCAGCGCGTTCGTCTGAGGAAGAACGGAGGTCGTCCCGATGCTCTCGAGCATTCGCCAAGCGGCGGCGCGAGCAAGCGCAGCAGAGATGGGACGACGGAGGCAGAGCACGAGAGGGCGACCTCTCCGGGCAAGAAGCAGCGCGTCATAGATGCCAACGAGCCCGTGGCCTTCGTGCTGCGGCGGCACCCGAACGAGAGGGCGGTCGAAAGTCTGCCGAGGGAGTACCTCAGAACATCGTCGGCGCTGCTCGTCCGGCACATCAAGCAATACCTGGGCAAGAAGCTGCACTACAAGGCGTCTGACCTGTTCGAGATCATCGTCCGAAGCGGGAACAAGGCCGTCGTGCTCGACGATTCCTTCTCGCTCTTCGACATCCTCCAGCACTTCTGGCAGCGCGCCAGTGATCTGGTGCTGCACTTCCGAATATCACCAACGACGTAGAAAGCGCCGCCGAGGCCACTCGCAAAGCATCTGAAGGTGTGAGAGCGCCGCCCGCGGAAGCACCCATGAGCCCCGGGCGTGAGACCGACGAATTCAAAGCGATTTGTTTTGTTTCTGACCTCAAAAACCAAAGCGAGCTTCCTGAGGATCGAGGCGACGCTGGCACAGGCCTATTCACAAGCACGGCTAGGCTGATACACTTCGATGGCTCCTACACGCGACACAAACGCATCCGACTTCCATCTTCACCCCCGGGACACGATTTGACTACGGAGACACGAGCCCACAAATGTCGCTACATGGCATAATGCTCCTGAAGGCACCAGCTGTCGTACGTCGCGTACGCAACAAACACCATGAAGATCTTAGAAGGGGAAGGGCTTGCCGGTGAGCACGGCCTGCGTGACCATGCCTCCGAAAGCGATCATGGCCAAGCGGCCGTTCTTCAGCTCCTTGAGCTGCAGATCCTTCTTCTGCTGGTCATTGGCCTTCGCGTAGTTGCCAAGGAGGTCAAGCTTGAAGTCTCCCGGCTGGCGATCAGTCTCTCCCAGCATCCTAAAACCGGAGAGAAGAGGAAAAGGCAAAGCGTGCACGATCAGTCCCGCGTCCTCCTGCCCTTGCTTGTGGCACGGCCGGCTTACATTTCCTTCACGGCGATTGCGCTCCACACCTCCGCCACGCTGACCCACAGCAGAATCTGGGACATGCCGCCGAACTTCACGGCCGCGTCGTGCGCGGCAACGCTGCCCACGTTGTGCACCGCGCCGGGAAGGTGGATGCCAAGATCGGTGGCGATGAAGCCAACAACAGCCAGCTGCACATCGAGGAAAGTCACATCACTTAGCCGCCAACTTAGCTTCGCGCGACCCAGTGGCTGAAGCATACCATGCAGATGCGGCCATGCTTAAGCTCGGCCTCACGCATCCAACGGACGTCCACGGCGTTCGAGAGGCCAAGCGGGTCAAAGCCAACATCTCCAACCTGTGGCGGGGGAGACTCGGTTGAGAAAGTCACACGTCTCGAGCCACAGACTGCTCCTGCCTTTCGCGCGTACCAGGGTGCCATCCAGGGCCGCTGGGCGCGGCATGAAGGGAAGCGAGGCAGACTTGGTGGGAAGCGCGGGGGCGGGCTCCGGCTCGGGCTCCGCAACCTCCTCGCTCTCTGCGGCCGGGGCCGGGGTCTCCTCGGTTGCCATGCGCAAGGCGCCAGCAGCACGCCTCACGGCCGGGGCCATGAAGGCAGAGCTTTGGCCGGCCATCAATGCCAGAGCGACAATTGCAACAGCACGGATCATGATGAAGCCTGAAACGTTTGCCAGTGACGTGAGATTCCACCTGGTGCCCGTCCTGCCCACTGCAGCCGCAGCCTGCTCCCCATGTCCGTTCAGCCCTCTGCAGCCTCTCTGACGTCTGTGCACACCACCAGACTACGCTTCCCCTTTGCTACCAGGGCGTTGCCAAGATATCCGCTCATCGAGATGAACCTGTGCATGGTCGCATCCTTGAAGCAAATCCGGCGATCTGCTGCTTCCGCTACACGATCTCTGTCCCATTCGCACACCGGATGCCTCAACAAGCTCCAGGAGGAGCACTCGACGAACTGTGTCTCAATCCGGAAGATTTTGGCGGAGGCTCTCGCAGGGTGCCGGCAACAACGTGCCTCTGCGACCGTCACGGGCCTCCCCCGTTGCGTCACACAGGCGGCACCGGTCCACCGAGCTGGCGCCTACCTTGGGAATCCTAAGCAGAGGCGACGACGAGAAATGCAGTGCTGCGGCGGAGGCCCCGTAGAGATCTACGGATGGACGTCTTCCTTGGAGAGGTTGAAGCTTGGCTTGTTCAAAGGATTCGTCGCCCACGTCGCCTCTGCAAGTCGGCGAACTCGTCGACCGAGGTTTCCCCCAGGCTTTTTGTTGTCATGCTTCCAGGGCTGGTTCCAATGGTGAGTTCCGGGAGTTCCGGAAGTTCCGGAAGTTCCGGGAATTCCGATTTTCCGGTTTTTGTGACCGTTACGAGGCCCGCACATGCAGATAACGGTGCCTTGGCCCGAGCACCGGCCTGGGAACGTCATTGGAGGATCGGCGTACCGCAGCGCAAATCGACCAATGAAGCTCTCCCATTTTCAATAAAAAGGGCGCGGAAGTCTTGTCAGCCCGTGCTTTGCGCCAACAAGGACAGCCGGCGGCGCAAACCGTGAAGGAGTGCGTCCAGACCGACAGAAGGTGGTGCGCACGCTGGATATTCTGCGTTTGCCCCGGCGCTCTGCGCGCCGATTCCACCTCGTTCTTTTCTAGGTTCTGTCGTGCGCGCCTCAGAGCATCTACATGAAGCGCTTCTCGAAGAGCGGTGCCGCTCTGGCGTAGTTGCGCGCGCGTTCTCGCGTGAAACGCTGTCGGAAGATAAACATGGCGGCGAGGAAAGCGTCGAGGACCTACGGCCGCAAGAAGGCCGGCCAGAGCTCGCGCTGCAGCAGCGCCGCCTCTTCGGCCATCTGGGAACCGAGCTCCGCGCAGCAGTCGCCACGCACGCCCTCCATCTACGGCGCCGAGGAACCATGGGACGCACTCCAGCGAGGGCTCAACTTGAAGGACATGCAGGAGAAGGAGAACGAGCAGCCGCTCTTCCAAGAGCTGGAGCGCATGGAGAGCATCACCGAGAGCTCCTCCAAGTCCAGCCGATGCAAGAAGCGACCGAAGACCATGGAGAGCCTCCTCGTCGGCCGGACCGAGGCGGATCTCTCGTACCTATACCACACGCTGGACAAGAAGCACAACAACCGGAACCTGACGGGCTTCGGCTTCGGGTTCATCGTCGAAGCGCCTCCAAAGAGCTGGGGACGCCAGCGGCGACGCCTCTTCCTGGAATGGATCGAGGAGCTCGGCTTCTCGGCTGTCAAAATCGGAGAGGACAAGCTCTCGTATCGCATGACGGCCAAGGATGCGCGGAGGCTTCGACGCCTCCTCCTACCACTCGTCCACCCGAACAGAAACGGGAATGGCACGTTCGACGACCTGGAGAGAATATCGGAGGCGAGAGTGCTCGGGCCGTCTCCACGGCAAGAGGGCTTCACCGCGACGTTCGAAATCAAAACCCCTGGGAAGACGGACTGCGGAGAAGCGGACTGGGGCGTCTCGCACCCCGCGAGGACGTCAGCCATCGCCGCCCTCAAGACCCGCTTTTTAAAAGGAGAAGACCTGGACAATTCGCAGTCTTTCGTGCTGCACCGGTCCTTCTCTGACGGCGACGCGTTTGCCGCGCGCCGCGCGAGAGCTCAACGGCCCCGTCTGCCACCTGCCTCCCGAAAGAGCTGGAGCCCCTCTGACCTGGGCTTGGCATGGCCGAGTTCCGCCCGGATGAGCCTCGACTCGGACTTTGGGGAACTCAAGGCTGGGCAAGAAGAGCAGAGCCTCTCCCTTGGTTCCAAGCTGACGAGATCCTTCTCCGACGGGGACACGTTTGGGGTCCGTCGACCGGGCGAGAGAAGCCCCGCGCTTCCCCCCGGGCTGGCCTCCAACTGGAGCCCTCTCCCGATTGACGCGATGTGGCAGAGCCAACCGAGGAAGTCCCTCGCGAAGCTGAGGCGACAATCGGTGTTCGTTCAGGACGGTGCGCGCAGGCGAAGCAGCGTGGTGCTGCAGGTCGCCGCAACGGAAGATATAGATCTCGAGAAGATGATCGAATGGACGCAATGGGCGAGCCGGCACTGCCGTGGCAAGCACCTCGGCTCAGGCTCCTTCAAGGACGTCTTCCAGGTCTTCGACAGTGCCAAGGATGTCACGGCGGCGCTCTGCATCATCGACCTCAGCCTCATGCAAGAGCTCGGCGCCGAGCAGGTCATCGGCCGGGAGATTCTCATCGGCCAGAAGCTGTCCCAGCTGGCATCAACCGAGGATCTGCCCGTGTTTTTGGAAGTCTACGACGCGTACAGGTGCCCATGCAGGCCACAGAACGAATTGTGGAGGAGAAGCTTCCCCTGCAAGCCCGCCAACACACGAGATGGGCCTTTTCAGTACATCGAAGTAGAATTTTGCGATCTAGGGGACATTGAGGAGCTCATCAAAAGCCGGGAGCCCGCCCAGCTTCGCGTCGAGGAGATCGATGCCTGCTGCTTTCAGATGCTCACGTCCATCGCCGTTAGCCAAGAGAAGCTGTGGTTTCGTCACTACGACATCAAGCTGCTCAACTTTTTGGGAAAGTCCTGCGCTGAAGCAGTTGATGTCAGTGCGAGGTTCCTCTACCAAGGAACGCTTCAGGAGTTCACGAAGTCATGCGAATTCGTGGTGAAACTCGCCGACTTCGGCACGTCAGACGTGTCCAGGGAGACACTTGGCGAGCCCGTGGGGATAGATCATTTCACCACCCTAGAGAATACACCCATCGAGATGCTCATTCTCGGTAGTGACGCTGTACAGTCCTTCGAGTGCGATTCGTTCTCGCTGGGTCTCGCCGTGCTGCATTTGCTTACGGGCAGTGCGCCGTACGAAGAGTTGATGGACGCCGTTCGGTGTCCGCCGGCGCTCCTTGAAGACCTGAAGGCCATCTGGGAGGCCGATGGCAGCGGGAGCGAGGCTAGAAATCCGTTCTCACCCATACAGAAAATCATCGCCAACGACGAAGATCAAGACACCGGCGACGGCCACGTGTTCTACCATACGTTGTACCGATACCTCGTGCTTCTCGGCCTCCCTGACCCGGACGACCTCGCCTCCTGCGAGGAGTACCGCACCAGCCCCGTGTGGGAGCTGCTGATGCAGTACCTTGGCGGCAACGGCAAGCGAAGTACGCGCCAGAAGCAACGGGTGCAGGGCCAGTTCGAGAGCCATCAGAAGGAGTTCTCCCTGTGGACGGGCTGCAGCCCGCACATGGTCACCGCGAGAAGCAACATGGAGCAGCTGCCAGGATCCGAGGCGGTAAGCAATGCCGAGGGCCGGTCCACCTCTTCTTTCTTCATCCTGATCTCCACCGCCCTGATCTCTCCCACCGTCCAGGTTGTTCGGCGGCTCCTCGACTTCTTTCCAAACACACGAATGTCCGCGGCCGAGGCTCTGTTCACCTGGTGCACTCGCATGTGAACCGGACTGACTGATGCGCAGGCGCGTTGGGCGAGGCGGCGACCCTCTCTGGGAAGCTGTGCGCAGTGTGCAAGTCGTGAATGTCGCGAATGTCGCTTTGAACGAGTGCGTAAGAGAGCGGCCACCCACAGGCAGGATTGCCCAGAAGGCCCGCCATGCAAGCAATACATATGCCATGATTGCACTATCCTTGAAGCTCGGGATCACGAAAGCTTACGCGCCTTTACATCATGCCAGGCATGCCACCCATTCCGGCTGGCGGACCCGCGGGGGGCTGCTCCTCTACGGGCAGGTCGCAGATGAAGGACTCGGCCGTGCCCATGATCGACGCAATCGACTGTGCGTCCGACAGCGCCGTTCGCACGACCTTCTTGGGGTCGATGATGCCGTCGGCGTACATGTCGACGTACTGCTCCGTTCTTGCGTTGAAGCCCATCTCCGGCTTGTCGAACTTGAGCACCTCGCCCACAATGACAGCTCCTTCTAGACCTGCGTTGGCAGCGATCGTGCGCACTGGGGCACGCAGCGCGTTCTTCACGATCTCGATTCCGGTACGCGTATCGAGATCCGGCGCGTCCTTTTCCATCTGCTCCAGCGCCTTGCTGGCCCAGAGGAGGGCGGTGCCTCCGCCCGGCACGATGCCCTCTTGCACGGCGGCCCGCGTCGCGTTGAGCGCGTCAATGACGCGATCCTTCTTCTCCTGTACTTCTACGTCAGAGGCGCCACCAACCTTGATGACGGCAACGCCGCCGGACATCTTGGCCAGGCGCTCGGAAAGCTTCTCGTGCTCAAAATCGCTCGTCGTCCTCTTCAGGGACTCGCGAAGCAGGTCGCAGCGCTCCTCGATCGCCTCTCGCGAGCCACTGCCGTCGAGAAGGATGGTGTCATCCTTCGTGATGGTCACGGTCTTGCAGGAGCCCAGCTGCGCTTCCGTCGTGTTCTCGAGCTTGTGTCCCGTCTCCTCCGAGATGACGGTCGCTCCCGTGAGCACCGCCATGTCCTGCATCGTCGCCTTGCGGTTGTCACCGAAGCCGGGGGACTTGACGGCGCACACCTTGAGGTTGGCTCGGAGCTTGTTCACGACGAGTGTGGCCAGCGCGTCCGACTCGACGTCCTCGGCGATGATGAGGAGCGGCCGGCCAGTCTGCACGGTCTTCTCCAGGACGGGGATGAGGGACTGCATGCTGCTGATCTTCTTCTCGACGAGAAGGATGTAGGGGTTCTCGAACTCCACGACTTGCTTCTTGGAGTCGGTGATGAAGTACGGCGAGATGTAGCCGCGCTCGAACTTCATGCCCTCCACCGTCTCGAGCTCGTTGTTCATGGTCTTCCCGTCCTGCACCGTGATGACGCCCTCGATGCCCACCTTCTCCATGGCGGACGAGATGAGGTTTCCGATCTCGGCTTCGCCGTTGGCAGAGATGGTGCCCACTTGGGAGATCTCCTCCGGCGTCGAGATGGTGCGCGAGATCTCCTCGAGGACCTCGTGGACCTTGTCCACCGCCATCCGCGAGCCCCTCTGCACGTCGATGGGGTTCATGCCGGCTCCAAGGGCCTTGACCGACTCCGCGAAGATGGCGCGGGTGAGCACGGTGGCCGTGGTGGTGCCGTCGCCAGCAACATCGTTCGTGCGGTTGGCGACGTCGCGGACCAGCTGTGCGCCGAGGTTCATGAAGCGGTCCTTGAACTCGATGCTCTTGGCAACCGTGACTCCGTCCTTGGTGATCTTGGGCTTGCCAAAGGACTGCTCGATGACCGCGTTGCGGCCCTTGGGGCCCAGCGTCACCTGCACGGCGTCCGCCAGCGTCTCCACGCCCTTCAGCATGAGCGCCCTGCGCCACACAGCGACAAGTGCAAGCTTAGCGACGCCACGGACGAAGTTGTGCTCTGAAGAAGAGGCATCGCCGCTCCAAAGCCTCGGGATGCGGCTTCAGCTGACGCGGGCGCTCAGCTGCGCACTTCAGCCGCCGAGTTCGATGGAGGAGCACAAGCGTCCACTCAGCAATCCTACCTCCCTTCGGAGCCGAACCGCACATCTTTGCCGGTGGCCATGCCGCGCACCCCGGTGCGAGGAAGCCGCGCGAGGCTCGTTCGCAGAGCAGAGAGCATCCTGCCGGCGTTTGGGAGACAGGGAAAGCGCGCGCCAACGAAGTCGCTAAGATGCGGCGTTGTCTGGTGGATAGGCGATCTCCAGCCCTCAAATATTTTAAATCATTTTGAAAATAAACAAATTTTATATAAAATCAATAAATATATGAATTTTTGTAACTTGTTTGAAACTGTCATGTTTGAACACTTCATTCCGGGACGGACGCAGTGTCCAATGAGCGTCGTCCACATGCACCGCAGCGTCTTCTGACTGTATGGAATGGGCCACGAACGGACGTTCCAGAATCCTGGAAACCAGCAGCGACGTACTCCCCACAGGTACAACCAAGTACGAAGACGAAATGAAACCGCTGGCATCAGTCGCGGCGTTATAGTCCCGAACGGAAGACACGCATTCCTCCGCGCGCAAGCTTCGCAGGCGCCACCCGAGGATCCAGGGCCGTGCGCGTCGAGGAGTTTTGAAGATGCCTGTCACCGCTGAGGAGCTGGCGAATCGGCGTACGTGCCATGTGTCCAAGTGCCTCAACTTCTGCTCTGATGCCGGCGTGGACCTCCACAGCAATGAAGGTTACGGCGGAGGAGATGGAGGCAGCTCAGCTTCCCTTGGAGTGGCGTGACCACTGCGCGCACATTCTCATTCCGCTGAACAAGTGAGTTTTCCTCGCTGCGGACCGCGCGACAAAGCGCAGCCGCAGACCTCGAAGGCTGAAGGTGGGAATCACGCAAGCACAAACTGACCACGCTGCGCTTTCGGCTTTACTCAGGTGCCGTAGGAAGACCGCCTGGATGCCGTGGGAGTGCACCGACTTGCGTCATGCGTATGAAAAGTGCCAGTATGAGGAGTACAAGCTGCGCTGTGAAGCAGGGGGCGTGTCGTCGGCCCACTAGCGAAGCCAGGCGTGGCCACATGCGCCTGCGCACCAGCTGTGAAGGAAGACATGAAGGGTTGTTTCTTTTCCGAGAAAGCCTATGCGTCTCTTCAGCAGCCGAGCGAATCTACATTCCCCGGCGCACTGCTCGCAAGCAACAAGCAGCCGGTGCACGTCACCAACACCGGCAGCGGGACAACCACAGCTGGTCCTCGGCGTTCATCTGCTCCTCCTTCCTGCTACTTCGCAGCTTGGGCAGCCGGCCTCCCTTCGCTTGAGCTAAGCGGAGGAGGTCGAGGCTTATGCGCGGGTGGCCTTGTCCTGGAGGCGCCGGTCAAACTCAAAGAAGGGGTCCGTCTGCTCACTGAGGGACATGGCGCTCGTGTAGCCCATGTCGTCGCCCTTGAGGACTCTCTTCTCGGCACCGCGGTTCTTCGCCTCGGCCTTTGCCGCGGCGATCTTCTTCGACAACCGTGACACCGGAGAGGTCGCGGTCCTCAGCAGCGCTCTCATACGCTGCCTAGCGCCGTTGCGCTTCTGGATCCCTGCGTTGTCTCTCTGGTTCTTGAAGTAGCGGATGATTGGAATGGCGTTCAGCGCCACAGCGTACGGGATGAGAAACGGAAGAAGATTCGCCGCGAAGCCAAGGATGCCGACCGCTTTGTAGCCCGCGGGGATGGAAGCGACGATGCCCTGCAGATAGAAGACTCCCGCGAGATTCGCAATGGCGAGCCCACCAGCCAGGAGCTTCTGGCCAAAGTTGGCCTCGCTGAAGGCGATTTCCTGTCAGGACAACGAGAACCAGCGCAAGAAAGAAAGCACGAAGCGTGAGGCTTGGATCTCCCCGTCATCGCCAGGCGAGCCTCCAACCCTACCTTCTCTTGGATCACATCCACGTTCGCGGGGCGCTCCTCCTTCTTCGAGAACATGTTCAGGAAGCCTCCGGACCGAGGCGCGGAGCGGTCATCGAGCGTGGCCATGACGGCCTCCTTCAGCTCGCGCTTCTCGCTGAAGACGCGGGTGTTCAGGCCCAGCTGTTCGCCGATCGCCAGGAGCTCGGACGTGCTAGCCTCGTCCAGCATCTGGAGTTGCAGCTCGGACAGATTCGGATAGGGCCGAGAGGGCAGAGCAGCACTTGCGTCGATCTCCGCCGTGGTGGCCGACAGCTCCGGGAAGACGTACACGATGTCGCCGTCTTCCGTCACGACAGCTTCGCCCCGCAGCGCGGTCAGAATCGGCAGCATGAACGACTCGTCGACGTCGTAAGCGGAGCCCTCGCCTCCCAGCGCATCATTCGTCTGCCGCACGTAGTCGTCGGAGATGTCCAGGAAGGGTGCCAGCTGCTCGGCCGTGACGGCGCCGCCGTTCTCCCGGATGGTCTTTGCGCACAGGCGCAGTTGCTCCCGCTCCATGCCGTTGTTGGGGTTCCCGTCTCCGAAGATGAAGCTGAAGATGGACTCAAAGAAGCCAAGCTCGGGCCGAGGAGCCGGGCCCGCGCTCCAGCGGTAGTCGGGGCCGTAGTAGTAGCCGTAGTACGGGCGATACCAGAAGAGATCGAAGATGCTCGGGCCGAAGTAGAAGTTGGGCCCGCCATAATCCCGTCGCTCTTCATCGCTGCGCTGGCTCGAGGCCGCGAGGATGGCAGCATACACGATCACGACAGACACCACCAGACTCACGCCGAAGCCGACGCGGACGAGGTAGAACAGCACGGGGAACACCTTCTCGCGGAAGGTGCGCTGCGCCGCGGCCACGCGGCTGCTGGCCGACAATTGCCCCTCCACATTCCTGCCGAAGTTGTACACAATGTCTCCGTCCTCGCTGACCTCCAGAGCGCCCTGGGTGAGCGTGGCCAGGGCGGTCAAAGACTTCTTCGCCTCGCGAAGATCGGTACCCGACAGGCGCGCCACGTCTGCCGCAGTGACACGTCCGCCCGCCTTATCCACCGCCTTGACCACCGCCGGGAGCGGCTGGTCCAGGGACTCCCGCACTTTCTCAAAAAAGTTGTTCTGCGCAAAGAGCTTGCCCGGCCGCGGCCCGGCCTCCGGGGAAACCCCGAAGCCGCGCGTCCGCAGCGGTGCGTGAAGCGGAGAGTGGAACAGCGACCTGGGCCTCACCGCGTACCCATGCAGCTCTTGCAAGCAGATCAGGCCAAAGAGGACCGCCGCGGGAAGCTTGAGCTTGAAAGCAGACATGATGGCGTCAGCGTGCTGCACGTGGAAATCCCAAAGAAGCCGCCCAAAACACGCCCCTCAAACACTCGTCCGCGGGTGTCTCCTGCGTCTCGGAGCCGAGGCAGACCACGCAGTGCCAAAGGACGCAGAAGTGGCGGGACTGCAAGGGACGCGGCGTCCTCGAGTGTCGCGCGCGCGGCGGAGAGTCGGAGATATTCCGGAGAGGTGTGGCGTGGCCTCCGGCGTGACAGACCGGACGCGATGATTCAACTTGACTCGGAAGAGGCCACATCATTGGCCGGCCGCGACGGATGGATTGTGAAGTTTTGAAACATTTGCAGGGCTGAAGCAAGCAACAGATAGTTTCCATAGAATGTGCTGAACGGGACGCGTCATTGGCCCTTGTCGCGGCTGCTTTGAAACTGCTCTATCTCAACGACCAATCGCTTTCGCGAAAACCTCAGTGGCGATGGTTTTCAGAGAGACAAAGGGGTGAAACATATGAATCCTAGAATACGATTCGGTTGATAATATTGTACTCCTCATCGGAAGATTCTACGTTGATGAAACCCTATTTATATCACCAAATCAAACATCGTAACCGATCTATGCATTCTTTCTTAATTTCATATAATACATGGATAGTATCCAAAGCAAATCTAAGCTTTCGAGGCAGACTTTGGCGTTGGACCAAGGATGGGTTTTCTTTTTTTTCGCAAGCTGCACTCCGGCGCCGCATGGGTGTCCCATCTCCGTGCTTGCCCCACATGCGCAGCTTCTGAAACGCGAGTGAAAGACTCGAAAGGCGGCAGAAGTTTCACTGCGACTCCGCACGCCTACCACTGGCACTTCCCCGAGCGCGAGTGCTGTTTAAAAACCCAAGGTTTTGGGGGCCGGAGTAGTCCTCATTCGCCGTCGCTATGAGCAGCGCATCTTGGGCGGTCGGCGTGACCCTGAACCTCATCGGCTCCATCGTCCTCAATGTGGGCACGAACTTCATGAAGTTCGGCTTCATCATCAAGAAGCAGCTGGAGGCACGTGTGGGCTCAGCTCCTTCTGCGGAGAGCAAAGTGCCCACGCCGAAGATTTGGTACATTGGCGTGTTCCTCATGGTCTTCGGCGGCATCCTGGTGTTCGGTTCCCTCGGCTTCGCGCCGCAGTCGCTACTGGCGCCTCTGGGGTCCATCCAGTTCGTGAGTAATGTCATCATGGGTCGCTTCTTGCTGAAGGAGACCGTGACGCGACGGACTATCATCGCCACTGTGCTCCTCATGCTCGGGTCTGCGCTGGCCGTGGTGTTTGGAGACCACGAGGAGCAGAGCTACACGCTGAGCGATCTGGAGGGGCTGTACACGGTGGGGTATGTCATCTTCCTCGTGCTCGTGCTTCTGCTGGCCGCGCTGCTGCACTTCGTTTATGTGAAGTATCACAAGTACGCCAAGGAGGGCGGCCCGATTGCGCCGCCGTACCACAAGTACGTGTACCCGCTGTCGTACTGCAACACCAGCGCGATCATCGGGACGCAAGGCGCAATTTTCGCGAAAGCGGCCTCGCACATCGTCGACGAGACCATCAGCGGCGACAACCAGCTCAAGTTCCCGCTCAGCTGGGTGTTCATCTTTGGAGCGATCGCGGGGAGCATCTTCTGGCTTGTGCGCATGAACTCCGCCCTCAAGATGTTCGCTGGGCTCTTCATCATCCCTGCCCTGCAGGTGTGCTGGATCTTCTGGATGATCATTGCCGGGGGCCTGTACTTCCAGGAGTTCAACGGCCTGGCGGCGTGGCAGATCTGCGGGTTCGTGGTTTCCATTCTGATCATCTTCACGGGGGTCTACCTCTTGGTGCCCGTGGATGAGGAGGAGGAGATGCAGCGCTTCTCCTTCACGGATCCGAAACTGGACGATCAGCAGCTGGACTCCGTCGAGGCGGCCATGGGCGAGGGCGGGCTCCTGACGGAATTCGAGCGCAGCGCAGTCATGCACATTCAGCCCAGCAAGTCCAGGAGTAGAGAGAAGCTTCGGCCGAAGAGCAGCGAGCACGCGGACGCCATCAGCAAGTACACGAACCTCGTGTTCAATGAGCTAGAAGGATCCGCCGTGAAGAGCGCAATACACGCGGACGCGGAGAACAGCGGAGCTAGCGGGAATAGCGCAGACGGCACGTCGCGGAATAGCAGCAGTGATAGCAATAGCAATGGACAGACCCCGGAACACGACGTCTCGGGCGGTGGCGCAAACCACTCGAACGCCGAGCAACCGAGCAACGCGGAGACCAAGGAGATGGACCCCGAGGCGGGACTTCCTGCCGCCGGAGACTACGCGCCGATGAAGGAGAAGTAGGAGAAGCCGCTCTGCTACGGGCTTCAGTGAGCATTCACGGATGGTGCAGGCCTCGATTGAATGAAGGAAGTTCGCCGCCTTCCCGCTGATGGCGCTAAGACGTGATAAGCAGGAGGACATGAAAGGGAGGCTAAGTCTAAAACGCGTTCTCTTCTTGACATGGACCTACGGAGAGTCGTGCTGCATCTCCGCGGCAGCTTGCTCCCGAATTTGCTTCCATATCTGCTGGGGCTCGTGGTATTGGGCGGCGAGGCGTCGGAACATCTCCTTCTCGTCGTCGACGTAGGCATCAAGGCACTCCTGCAGGAGCATGAAGCAGGTAGGGACGTTATGGCGGAAGCGTCCTGCTGCACCTGGCTGGATTGCTGCTGCTGCACCCGGCTGGATTGCTGCCTGTACCTGAATTGTGGCGGTTCGCTCGGGGTCGACCCGCCGAAAGAAAACTTCTAGCATCTTCTCGTTGGGAATATGATCCTCAACAGCCTGGTGGCCACCTCCTCGGCCGGCCAGCTCCTTTACCCGCTCGCCCAGCCTGTGCAGTCCCAGCTCCCCCCACCCATCGCGCTTCGGCCAGGAGTCAGAGTGTGCTCGGCGGTGCGTCGCTGGTGCCTTGGGCTCCCCCAGTCGGAGCTCCGGAACGTGCATCAGGCTGAGGCTGAAAGGCGATCGCGGGGACGTCCACGGCGCCGCTCTCTCGGGCGAGTTGTCTCTCATTCTAGTCTTCGGCGTCGCCTGGTAAGGGGTGGCCCGCGCTGGATCATCGAAGCTGAGGAGCGGCGAATATTCCGGTTCCTTCAGCGCTTCGCTGGGCGACTTGGATCGGAAGCCGAGTGACAACGCCATGCCGAGCGGCAGCACCTCGCGTGCCTTAAGCTTTCTGTCCTTCACAGGCACGAACGAGGAGATTGGGGAGTCGGCGCGGGAAAACGCTTTTGGAGCCGCTGCTCTTGGGGGTGCGCAGCTTCGCCAGCGAGCACGCCGCTGAAAACAAGAATGCCTGGCTTCGATACCCGAGGACGCAAGTCCAAGTCGGATGTGGCGATGGGCGCTGAACTTTCGAGACAGATCGAGACACGTTGACGTCATCATAAGGATTGAGTACTGTACCTTGGGAAAGCAGCAAAACGAGTTGATGGCCATCAGCCAGTCACGACGCCAGCCAAAGATTCTTGTGTCGCAGCCTCATTCCTTGGATCCAATGGGGGGACTTCAAAATTATTCGTTCACGAGAACGAAGCAAAAAGCTGACCCCATTCTCGAAGCTTCATTGGCCCCGCATCTGAACCATCGGGAAAGCATCGACAGCATTGGAGGGTCGCCAACCCGTATCACCCGGACTTACAGCAAGACAATCGCCGCAATTGGGGATTCCGGATTCCGTTCCACGCCGTACCGTTTCAGCTCGAGTTGTTGGCTTCGCGTCGGGTCCACCTTAAAAAAAGCCAGCAGGTCGAGTCGTCAGGTCTCCCTCTGCGACGGCGTCCCGCTTCTTCCTAAACCGACGTGGAGACGCAAGTTGGGCCTGTCGTGATCCAGCCGCCGTTCCTTCTTAGGCCATGACGGAGATGAAATCGGAAGACCCGGGCGCCATGGGCATCCAATGCGACCTGATGGTACCAGGGAGGCTGCGCAAGGCGGGGGTGCTGAGCAAGCTCGGCGGAGTCCGTGACGGGGCCGGCGGGAACTGGCGAACGCGCTGGTGCGTGCTCGAGGACGACTTCTTCTGGTACGAAGACGAGGGTGCGCTGCTCTCCGGACAAGCACCCAAGGGTCGCATCCGGCTGGACACCTGGTTTGCCATGGTACGTGAGGGAAACGCGAAGAGCAGAGCAAAAGAAACCTCCGTGAATGCCGCCATGCTTCTGGCCTGGGGACTGACCAAGGCGCTGCACGACTCTAGCCGGTGGACGCTCCGAACCCGGACAATCTCTTCGTGCTCCATGCCATTCCTCGCTCACTGAAGCTGAAGGCCAACTCCAAGGAGGAGATGCGGGAGTGGGTCGATGCCCTCAACTTCCATGGCCGCATGGAACCTCACTTGAGACTCGCCTTCCAGAGAGCGTGCAATAGCCACCCGTAGAGCATGTTGGACACGTGTTTTTTCCTTTGTGTCGCTGAGACCCGAATCATGCCTGTCCTGAATGGCTGTGGTGAATGACTGTTGTGAATGCGCGAAGCGTGTTGCGGAGGTGGCTCGACTGCAAGTACCGTAATTACCGCAAGTACCGTAAATACCGCAAGTACCGTAAACACCGCAAGCACCTCAAGGAAGTTGCAATGTGCGAAGGCGATCTATGTGGATAAAGTCCTTGGCGTTGCTGCTTCGCTTCCCACCAAAGGCTCCGTCCGTTTGCTGTTGCAAACCAATCTCCTGCGTTGGCGCGCACCCAGACCCCTCTGCCTCGCCCCACCCCCCGCCCCGCCCCCGAACTAGTGGGATTTCCTACGGTCAACGGCACGGAAGAAGCCAGCGGCCAAGCGGACAGGAGGACGCATCCTCATTCCGCGGCTCGCAGTGCCTTTGGTGCTCTATTTATGGTGCTTTCACGGGTTCTTCAGCATGTTGCAGAGGCCCTTGGCAAAGCTCGCCTTGGCGTCTGGCGACACCGCGCCCTCCCCGAGGTACGTGTCTGTGAGCGCATCGCAGAGCTCACGGCTGGCGACCACGCCCTCCTGCTTTCCATTGATGGACACGATGAGCTTCCCCTTGTTCGCCGCGAAGCCGAAGGACGTGTTCTTCACGCAGCTTCCCCCCTTGAGCCCCGACTGCAGCACGCTTTGGAACTCCGACAGCGCCTCCAGTTCGGACTTCATCCTCGGCCTCACAGACTCGGACAACGCATTCACCATCTTCTCGCCCCCCACGGTCCGGGCCATCTTGAGCTGGAAGCACTTGTCGAACGGCGCCTTGCGGATGGCCTTGAAGAAGGCCTTGCTGCCAAGCAGGGTCTCCTCGGGGAACGCCTCGAAGCTGAGCAGGAGAGGAGAAGCGAAGCGAAGCGAGAACCGAAGTCAAAGGGACAGGCGGGTGGCCGTGGCACTGCGGGGCGCGCACCTGTTGAGAGAACTCTGAACAGCGCGCTGGTCCACGTACAACCCGACGGCGTACACCTTCACGGCCACGGGGCCGATCTTCTTCACGCGGACGCCGGTGCCTGCGAGGGTCCCATCCCCCACGCCCGGAAAGTCCTTGTCGGTGATGCGGTTCGGGAACTCGATGCCGGTGGCCACATCCACCGCGCCTCGAGACGGCAGCGCAAGCGCGAGCGCAAGCAGAGCCGACAGACACAAGCTAGACATGCTGCAGCGGCGCAGGTTGAACAGTTGAGCTGCTGAGACCGCGAGCTGATGCAGAGACCTCGCCCACGAAACGCCCCAGGAAGCGTTGCACACGTCACCCACAGCCACAACGTTGCCGGAGAGAACGGCGACAGGCGCCTTGAGGGCCCTCCGAAACGGCCGAAGCGACGAAGAGACACGCGAGCCTGGCGTGCGTCAACCGGGGCGGCGAAAAGATACCAGCTGCCCGAGTCTTCGCTCCTGTTGAAGTTTATCAGTCGCCGCTTCATCAGCTGTGAAACGGCTGGGAGACCCCGAGCGGTTTCGGATCGTCAGCGAAATGAGAACGATTCCACTGAAGATCCTCGCGACGCAGTTTGAATCGGAAAGAAACCTATGCCTCCGTCCTCCGTGCGCCAAGGCTCGCGCGCGCTTTTTCAGGCAGCGCCGCCTCCCCGACCGCGCTGTCTCAATGCTGAGCCTTTCAGAGAAGCTTGAGAAACCCCGCAGTGCATGAGAAGCTTGTCCACAGCCTGAGTGAGCGGCAGATCTGCACAATGCATCTTACGCATCTGAAGACCGTGGTAGAGCCCACGGGCGCGCTGGGCAAGATCATGGCCGTGGCGTGGTCGCCGAACAACATGCGTCTTGCGGTGTGCACCGTAGATCGCGTCGTGACGCTGTTTGACGAGAGCGGCGAGAAGCGCGACAAATTCGCAACGAAACCGGCGGAGAAGGGACCGAAAACGTACCTCGTGAAGGCAATGGCGTTCAGTCCGGACAGCACGAAGCTCGCGATCGCGCAGAGCGACAACATCGTCTTTGTGTACAAGCTGGGCGCCGACTGGGGCGAGCGCAAGAGCATCTGCAACAAGTTCGGCGCGAAAAGCAGCGTCACCTGCCTGGCATGGCCGTCCACCAAGCAAGGAGAGCTGTTCTTTGGGCTGGCGAGCGGTGCGGTCATGCGCGGAACGCTGCGCTCGAACAAGGCCTCGGAGGTGTACGATACGGGCAGCTTCACGACGGCCATTTCCTGCAGTCCAGACGGAAACGGAATCGTGTCGGCCCACGTCGACGGGACCATCTACCGAATGGTCTACGGGGATGGCTTCAACGGGGTGGTCAAGGGCAAGATCGCGCAGCATCCTTGTGCCCCGTATGCCATTTCTTGGGGCCAGGCGATTCTCGCCGCTGGGAATGATGGGCAGGTCACGTTCTACGACGCGGACGGAGGCGTGGAACACACCTTTGACTACGCCAAGGACGAGAAGTGCCACGAGTTCACGGTGGCGCAGTTCAATCCCACCGGGGAGAGCGTGGTGGTCGGGAACTTCAATCGCTTCTACATCTACACCATGAACGCTCAGACGGACGCGTGGGAAGAAGTGGGCGTCAAGGAGATCGAGAACATGTACACCGTGACCGCCCTGGCGTGGAAGCGGGACGGGTCCCGCCTAGCCGTCGGGGCGCTCTGCGGAGTGTTGGACATCTACGACGCATGCGTTCGGCGGCATCGATACAAGGGTCGCTTCGAGTTCACGTATGTGAGCCTGTCGCAAGTCATCGTCAAAAGGCTGAGTACCGGCGCCCGCATCGTGCTGAGCAGCAACTACGGCTGCGAGATCACCAAGATCAACATCTTTCAGGATCGCTTTGTCGTTGCGAACACCTCTGAGACCTTGCTCCTGGGAGACCTCGAGACGTTCAAGCTGTCGGAGGTGCAGTGGTACGGGGGCGGGGCCACTGGCGGCCCGAACGAAAAGTTCGTCTTCGACACGCCCAGCTGCTGCGTCGTGTATCGCGCGGGCGAGCTCAGCCTGGTGGAATACGGACAGAACGAGATCCTCGGGTCTGTCCGGACAGACCACGTCTCGGGCCACTTGCTGAGCGTCCGAGTGAACGAGCGGCCTCCGCGCGAGTCCTTCAACGGTCGGGTGGGCCCGAATGACGCGGAAAACAAGAAGATCGCATACCTGCTTGATCTGCAGACTCTGTGTGTGAAGGATCTGGTGTCGCAGGCGTCCACCACCATCGCCCACGACTCGAAGATCGATTGGTTGGAGCTCAATGGGCGTGGCAGTCTCCTGCTGTTCCGCGACAAGCGCAGGCAGCTGCACTTGTATGACATCGATGAGCAAAGTCGAACGACCCTGCTGAACTACTGCACGTACGTGCAGTGGGTGCCGGACAGCGACGTGGTCGTGGCACAGTCGCGAGGAACGCTGAACATCTGGTACAACATTCACGCGCCGGATCAGGTGACTGTTCATCAGATTCGGGGGGCCGTGGAAGAAATTGAGCGTGGAGGAGGCCGCACTGAGGTCATCGTGGACGAGGGCATCAGCCAGGCGTCCTACCTCCTTGACGAACCCCTCATAGAGTTCGGTACTGCGGTAGACGATCGCGACTATGCAAGGGCGATGGACATCCTCGAAGCATTGGAGGTGACGCCGGAAGCAGAAGCGATGTGGAAGCAGCTCATGACCATGGCCTTGGACGGCGGTGATCTGATGATCGCGGAGCGATGCGCCGCTGCGCTGGGGGACGTCTCGTCCAGCCGATACCTGCACGAAGTGAACAAGCTGATCGACGAGGCGAGTGAGAAGTCGGGTATTGACGGCCGGGACCATTGGGCTGTGCGGAGCAAGATGGCGCTGCTGAGGAAGGATCTTCGCGGCGCAGAGGACATCCTGCTCGCTCAGGGACGCACGGACGAAGCGATTGAGATGTACCAAACGCTTCATCAGTTCGAAGATGCCATCAGGGTGGCGGAGAGCCGGAGGCACCCGGATGCAAAGCAGATGCGAGGCGAGATCTTCCAGTTGATGCTCGACTCGCGACAGGAGGAGCGGGCCGCGG
>JAAMXY010001698.1:41356-57918 GCA_019677205.1 Pinguiococcus pyrenoidosus
ACCGGATCAGGTCCCCGGCGAGCTTGCTGGAGACCGTCGCGGGGGCGCTGGCGGACTCAGACCTGTACGACAAGGCGGGAGAGTTCTACGAAGAGATGGGCCAGCTGCAACGGGCCATGGATTCGTATGTCAAGGGCCACGCCTACAGAAAAGCTGTCGAGCTTGCGAGGCGTTCGTTCCCCGCTCAAGTCGTGTCCTTGCAGGAAAGCTGGGGCGACTACCTCGTGTCCCAGAAGCAGATTGACATGGCCATCAACCATTACATCGAGGCGAACGTGCACACCAAGGCCATCGAAGCCGCGCTCAACTCGAGGCAGTGGACCAAAGCGATGCAGCTCGTAGACAGCATTGACCCCGAGGCCGCGAAGCCCTATTTCCGCCGCCTCGCGAGGCACTTCGAGGAGAACGCCCAGTACGAGGACGCTGAGAAATGCTACGTGTCCGCCCAGGCCCCGCAGATGGCCGTCGAGATGTATACGACCGCGAATCGCTGGGACCGGGCGCACAAGCTTGCGCTAAGCTGCATGACCGAGGCAGAGGTCGCTATGCTCTACATCAATCGAGCGCAGCGGGAGGAATCGGCCGGCAACCTGCGGGAGGCCGAGAAGCTGTACCTCACTGTCAAGGAGGCCGACCTCGCCATCAACATGTACAAGAAGGCGCGACGCTACGACGCGATGGTCCGCCTCGTGAGCGAGCTGCGGCCCCATCTTCTCAAGGAGACGCACACCTTCCTCGCGCAAGAGTACGAGGTGGAGGGTTCCCTGCGAGAGGCAGAGCAGCACTACGTTGCGGCCGAGGACTGGAACAGCGCCGTGGGCATGTATCGCACCGCCGGCATGTGGGAAGAGGCACTCCGCTTGGCAAAGTATCACGGCGGGGTGAACGCAGCGAAGCGCGTGGCGTATGCCTGGGCGACCGGCATGGGCGCCAAGGAGGGCGCGAAGCTGCTCAGCAAGCTCCAGCTCCTGGAGCATTGCATTGGCGTGGCGATTGAGAGCAACGCATTCGATCAAGCGTTTCAGTGGGCGGATGCGGGTTGCCCAAAGATGAAGCCGGACATCCATCTCAAGCAGGCGCTCTTCCTCGAAGACGAAGGAAACTTCAAGGCTGCTGAGGAGGAGTTCATCGCTGCCGCCAAGCCCAGGGAAGCCATCGACATGTACGTGCACAATCATGATTGGGCGAACGCGATGCGCACTGCGGAGCAGCACGATCCCAGCGCCATACCGGCGGTGCGGACGGCCGAGGGTCAGGCGGAGCAGGAAAGGGGAAACTTCGGCCGGGCCGAGAAGCTGTACATCGATGCAAGTGCGCCGGAGCTCGCGCTCCAAATGTACCAGGAGGGCAACATGTGGGAAGACGCGGTGCGCGTCGTGGAGAGACACCTGCCACACAAGAAGGCAGACCTCATCAGTGGCCGGAACAAGGCAGCCGTCGAAGCGGGCACGGGCGGCAACAAGGCAGACTACTTGAACGCTGGTCGCCTCTGGGAGCAGTCCCAGGAATGGGAGCGGGCTGTGGAGGCGTACCTAAACGCCCGGAAGGAAGTGCTCACCAATCCGGACGAGCTCGAGGAAGTCCTGCTGTACGCCGTGGAAGTGAGCCGGGCGCACCTTCCGAATCGATACGTGGGCGTGGTGCGAGACGTGGTGTCCAGGCTGAAGGAAGTGGATCGCTACGAGGCTGCCGCAGATCTGCTGGTCGATGCGAATCAGCTTGACGAAGCCATCGAGGTCTGCATGGACGGGAAGGCCTTCGACAAGGCCAAGCGCATCGCACAGTCATCCGGGGACCAAGGCCTGATCCAGCGCGTCCAGAAGCAGTTCCACTCGCACCTGGTGGAAGCGGAGAACACGAAGGATCTGATCGAGCTGGGCCACGCAGAGGCCGCCTTGGATGTGCTCAGCCAGCGCGGAGACTGGGACAAGCTGTGGGAGACTGCGGAGAATGAGCGGCTTAGTGACGCGATTCGCAGCAAGTACGCCGCCCAACGGGCGCAAGAGCTTCTGGAGTCGGGCATGTCAGGTCGCTGCAGCATAGACGACGCGGTGGAAGCCGCGCAGACGCTAAGGAAACAGGGCGCCCCGTCGGGGGAGCAGTACCACGAGCTGTACAAGGAGCTGACGAAGAGGCTGCTCTGCGCAACGAAGATCGAAGAAGAAGAGAGCAAGTACGTGGAGGGTGTGGAGGCCATGCGGGAGGTGCTGTTCAAGGTCAGCTCGGCGGTGAAGAATCTGCGAAACACGCTGGGGGAGGATATCGAAGAGCTGCTTATGGCCGTCCACTACGTGGAGATGATGCACGAGCAGCAGGACTGCGACCTTCTGGACCTCGCCTTGAAGACGTCGATCACTTTGCTGCGCTACTCCAGTCTGATCAATTCAGACAAGCTCTTCTACACGGCGGGCATGTTGGCCAGAGATGCCGATCACCCAAACCTTGCTTTCGTCCTACTGAATCGGTATGTCGACATTGCAGAGGCCATCGAGGAGAGAGATCCCTCCATCATCGACAACGCAGATTTCGCCTCCGCCACGGCGGTGCCCTTCGACGACTCGCTCCCTGCCAGGGATGAGCAGTACTTGACCGAGGAGGACATGCGCAGCGAGGTCCGAGATTGGGTCCTGAGTGTGTGCGGTGATCCGGACATTAGTCAGTCGCTTCCAGCCGCGGGAGAAGCAGAAGGCACCGTGTACGAAGGGCTCTTCGCCTCGGACCTTGCGACCTGCATTGTGACGGGCTATCCGGTTCCGGAGAGTGAGCTCATTACTGTCAACAATGCCCGAGCTCGGCGAAGCGATTGGAACGCATACGTGGCGCAGATGCACAAGTGCCCGTGGACTAAAGTAGAGGCGTCTCCGCGGTACTGAGCGAGCAAGAGCTGAGATGGGTGAATAGATGATCTGAACAGCATGGATCGGCCGATGTATCGTGTGGCCCTTGCTCTCAGCCCCCGGTGTCAACGTCAAGGCCACGTTATTTGTTGCCTTTCCGTGTCTACTCTTGCTTCGCTTCTGCAAGCTCCCGTCGCCGCCTCTGGCCAACGAAGGGCACCGCTCCTTCCACAAAGGGGATGCCGATCGGGGTCTGACTCGCGTAGTCCACGTACCTATCGTTGTAAAACTTCAGCAGCGCCTCCTCCTCCAGCGGGACGCGACTCTGGAAAAAATCCATACTAACTAGTGCAAAGGCGACGAAGCAGATGGGATTCCCCAGGAGCAGCTGGCCCGCAATGGACCAGTAGAACCAGCCGAAGTAGGACGGATGTCGAAGCCAGCGGTAGATGCCGTCCGTCACGAGCTCGTGATCCTCACGACGCGCGTCCACCATCACTTGGTGATCGAAGTTCTTGCCACAGGTCCACATCGCATCCACCCGGATCCGCAACGCCACTACGGAAGCCACCAACCCGAGCAGCGCCGTGGGGACATTGCCCTTGAGGCTCCAGGCGCTGGGGAGTACTGCGTATTCAATCCTGCACAGCATCACACAGGTTACATTGGGGTCAGAAACCCCCAAGTTTTCGAGCAACGAGGGCGCAGAACATGCTTCTGGAGCCTCACCAGAATTCTGCCGAGCAAGCCAAGATCGCCGCGGTGTAGGCCTGGGAGTGATTCAAAATCCAGGATCGATACCCCAGCTCTCTGGGTCTCCGGACGGCCGTCACAAGCCACTCGAGGGCGTGAAAGACGCACAGGAGGCAAACATAGCTGCACCATTGCAGTAGAGCCACTCTCTCTGAGCCGCTGTACAACGCTACAAGCGCAAGCGTCGCGCAGAAGTGAAATCCGCAGACGGATCCGAGGAAAAGGCCGGCAACGCCATGCCTTCCGATGCCATTCTCGTGCACAAAGTGCGGTGACCGCGCGTCCTCGAAGTCAAGCACGGCCTGAATGCGCCTTAAGAGGTGAACGAGGCCTCCCATGGCGGCGAGAGCGAGGCCTCGCATGGCGGCGTTTGCCTAGGGTTTCCCCTCGAAGCCCAAGTTCTGGACTCGGCGAGACAGACGGAAACTGGTGAATTTCCGCTCGAGGGAATTGTAGATCTGCACGAGTCTCCAAAAAAAATGGAATGAAGTTGATTTTGGTTGATTCTGGTGAAGTGGAGAGAGGGAGCGACGGAAACGCGGAGCCGTTCAGACCGTTGTGAATCTCCGTGCCAGGTACGCTTGGTGTCATTGTGATGGATCGTTCCCCCTCAGCTCGCTGTAGACTTCAGCGAGATAGGAAACCCCGACGAGCCATCTGACTTTCACTTGTCGGCCGGGATGCGGCCAGCAAATTTGCTCCTGAAATATACACTAAACTTTCCTGGAAGCCTTGATCGACGTAGTTTGGGCCTAGCCGGAGACAGGTCCAGAACTGATTCGGGAAAAGTCGAAAATTACAGCGAACCAATCCATTCAAAAGGAAAATCCGGCCCCGCCGCTAGGCGATCCAATGGCAACTTGCACCGGAGGGAAAGTGCTGCAGCCTTCACGAAAGGCTGTTCTTCAGGCTCGCCAGTTCCCGGATGCCAGGAGCAGGGTCCGCAGGAACACCGAGTCGCGGATCCCTTCCCTGCTGGAGTACAACGGGCATTCGTGGAGGTGATGGCACACTACAGGGCACCTGCACTTCAAAAATTTCGGGGATTCAGATGCGGTCTGAAACATGATTTCCATTCATGAAGGACCGCTCACGGCGTCACCTGACGAGACGGATTCAGGAGTACCAAAGCAGCCCTGCTTCTCCCTCTATCGGCGACGGCTGCGTCTTTACTTCAATTCTGGTTAAGGACGGTTTCGGAAAGTTGGATGTGAGCAAGGCCTCCCCGTAGCTATTCATTGCCACCGCAGAAGCGCCTTCCTGTCCCCCCGCAAAATACGGTGAGATCCAGTACGGAGTGAATGGTCAGCAGCAAGGGCAGCTCTTGAAAGGCCTATCAATCCAACGTCTCTCAGAATGGTTCTCCTCCCATTGGAACGGAATGGCGAGAATGAGACGGGGACTGGTTCTCGATTGGCCAAACCGTTTTTGTTGGCGCTATTTTTAACTCCGAATTTGTGTTTGGTCTGTAGGATGTAGATACAGAGGTTTTAGATTTGCTGGATTCCCGCGGGAGACCAGATCCCCCATCTTCTTTTGGTCTTTCGGGAAAACCGAGCGTTTCTCTGATATGGATCTTTATGCGGAGTCTGGGAACTTGTGTCTCAAGAGATCTCACATGGATATGCAAATGTCTATTATCTTGTCAACGTAGAATCCTGTGCTGCAACTCCTCGCGTAGAATGCTCTCCGTGGCCCGGGCTGCTTCCGAGCTCCGGGAATTCCGCAACCAGCATCAAACCGTGCACGGAGTAACGGTCCAGCGGGCAGGTGCATATGCACTTGGCCAGGGATTCCGGGAAGGCCTTGCGCATCTTCACACCGCCTCAGACTGCCGCGGTCCGTCCCCAGCCGAGTGGTAGATCTCGCCGCAGTCGTGCACTCCCTCCCGCCGTCGACAGCCAGCATGAATAGCGAGCATCAAGAGTCTCTGTGGTACCACAAGGGAGAGAAGGTGTACCGGTCGCACCATGACGCCCTGCTCGGGGACTTTCCGGGCAGGCGAGTCATCCGTGTGATCCAAGTCGTCATGTTCGTGTTGTGCTGCGTCCTCACGGGCTTCGCGTGCTTCTACGGCTACGTGAGCGCCAACCGGGACGAATACACTCCCGGCGAGGACTTCGAGGCGTGCTTCGTGCATCTCGCCGACGAAGATACCTCGCTGCTGTTCTCCCAAGCCGTCGGGGCCCTGTCGTTGAACACCGTGGTGTTCTGCGCCTTGTCCATCATCTCCGCCAGTCGTGCGCTCCGCGACCCGACCTGGCTGGTCCCCAGCTCCATCATCTGCAAGGGCCTGATCGTGGCGTCCTTCCTGAACCAGGACATCACCAAGACGGTCCTGGTGCCGTCGAAGACCTGGGCGACTCAGCTGCTCATGTGGGCGACGATCTCCGAGGACATGTACGACTGCCTGCCCTTCGACGGCTGCGACAAGGCGGCACGCCTGAACATGGCCTGGCTCATCATCCTGCTCATCACGGACGTGGTGTTGGTGGTCACCATCCAGGTGCTCCACTACTACATCTACCGCTACGAGAGGGAAGTCGCGGAAGCCAACGAGAGCGACGAAAGCAACAAGGCGACCACCGCTCAGAAGCACCTCCTGGAGGACGCCACCGTCGGCCACCTGCAGCACGAGCTGCATCACGACACGCGCGACGCCGTGGGACTGCACCTGCGCTTCTACAAGCTGCAGATCCTCTGCGCCCTGGGTGAGTGTGCTGGGACACATGTGCTGGCGCGGCCTGGCACGAGGAACGGCGGTGGGGGATAACAACTGTGCCATGCGATAGGTATGGGCCTGGCGCTGATCACGCAGCTTTCCATGCTGGGCTACAGCGCCATCGTGCAGTTCCAGAACCTCGACGACACCACGCCGTTCGGCTACCCCGTCTTCACCCTCTTCTCCACGCAGCTTCCGGCGGCGGCTTGCGCGCCGCCGAGCCCGCTGTCGCAGCTGCCCTTCGTGAGCATCAACGGGCCGGTGTGTGACATGACGATCACGAGCGAACCGGCCTGCGCGGACCCCAGCAATCCGCTGCCGGTGTGCGGCACCATCCTCGACTGCAACGCCTTCGTGTACGACAAGCCGTTCCTCTCGGTGCAGCTGCTGATGGTGGCCATCGCGATCCTGTCGTCGGTCTACGCCTACTGGAACACCGCCTTCGGCGCCTACTGGTGAGTCGAGGGAGAGACGGAGTTCCTGAAAATGGACATGCGTAGCATGGACTCAGACAAGGTTGAGGAAGCAAAAGACATGACATGATCGAAGAGAGGCGCTCAAGGCGAGGAGGTCCCACAGCGAAGCATTCCGCCGAGCAGGGAATGTAGCGGTCAAACCAGCTCCTCCTCTGCATGAACGGCCGCCGCAGACGAGGGTGGAGCTCTCCCTCCATGTCGACGCCGCTGACAAGTTTCTTGCCGTGATGCCTTGCAGGGTTGGCCTCGTCTCGTCCGGACTTACCGTGATCATCTTCCTCCCGACGATGGTGTCTTCCTATCGCCTGGCTCAGGTCGAGGACCTTTGGACCTCCGATGGCTGCTACGAGTTCTACGGGGAGAAGCTCGCATCCACTTTCTTCTTCCCGGATCGAGACGACACCGACAAGTTCTGCCGTGGCTCCCAGGTACTGAACACAAGACTCACTTGAACACGAGGCAGCGATCGAGCATCGAATTGTGTACTGTCTGTTGACTGTTGTTTCCACAAAAGAAGCTGCCATCGTTGGATGCTGATTGCAAAGCGGCATCTGTGAGAGCGTAGCACTGACTTCTTCGTGTTCTTCCTTGACATCCCAGGGTGCGCACATTGCGCTCACGGCTCTGGTGTGCTTCTCCTTCCTGTGCTGCGTCGCTTCGGCCATCGGCGTGCTGGAGAGGAAGGAGGTCCGGAGTGCCCCGGTAACCGGCGATGCTCGTGTCTCGAACGCGCCCACTGCAAGGCTGTCGGCGGAGGAGGTTAAGGGGAACGAAAGCGAATAAGCGGGAGTGTGAATCCATCTATTCAGAGACCTGTAACGTAGGCACGTGGACCTGCTCTGGAGTGATGTAATCAGCAGGAGGTGTAGGTGAATAGCGCATCGTGTGACACGGAATGAAAGTAAGAATGAGAGAAAGTAACACCCAGTTTGCTTGGCACCAGATGCGTTCTCGACAAAGGCGCAGAAGAGGGGTTGGAAGGGGTGCTTTCCCCCCTTGCTGGAACGAGCGAAAGGGGCGCAAAGCAATGCAACCAAAACGACGAACGAAACCCACCGAAAGCGTTGTTGTTATGATCTTCCATTCTCCGAATCTCCGAATCAGAAACTACCTGTCGCTCGATATGTTTTTATACAGCCATTCCATAAACTCTACATAGCGACAGATTCTATCGGCTCAATCAGGTGGATCCCCCGCGTTGAAGCCGTATCTGTCCGGATTATCCTCTCCGTCCCGCAGACTTCGCTCAAGGCGGCGCGACAAGGGGACTGCAGCGCCACACCTGAAGTACCCCTGCCGCACCCACCTCACCTGATGCTGGCGGGGGCAAAGGCCATCCGACCGCTCAAGTCCTTGGGGGGGAAAAGTTGGCAGTCCGCAGCGTGTGAGCAAGCCATCTTTTCGCAATGAGCCTTACGAGTGGGGTACTCGCCGCCCTCCTGCGCTTCCTGGCTGGATGTTTGCTTGCGTCGCCCAGAGTTCGGGGGAGCGTGGCTGCAGTCCCATCCGAAAGGTGAGGAAGTGCACCTTCTTGAAGTCGTTCTTGCGTAAAGCCGCTAATTCTGGCCTGGCTTTGCTCGAGAAGGCCGCAGAAGGTGGTCGAGACGGACCGCGGGAGGGTGCTTGGCGTGTATGAGGATGACGTCGCGGTCTTTCACTCGATCCCTTTTGCGGCGCCACCCACCGGAGAGCTCCGATTTCGCGCTCCGCGTGATGTACAGGCCTGGAATGGCACCCGGGACGCCCGCGGCTTAAAGCACATCTGCCCTCAGCTGAGCCTTGCACGGGGAACGCCTCTTCACCTCGGTGACGAGGACTGCTTGTACATGCACGTGTACGCTCCGAAGCAGCAGCAAGAGGACGAGCTTCTCCCCGTCATGTTCTGGATCTACGGTGGCTTCTTCACCATGGGCGACGGCTTCGAGTTCGGTGCGTACGACGGCAAGGAACTGGCGCAGCGGCACCGCGTCATCGTCGTCTCGCCAAACTACCGAGTTGGCGTTCTCGGCTTCTTGGCGCAGGAGGCCTTGAGGCAGGAGGATGAGCATGGGTCGCTGGGGAACATGGGGATTCAGGATCAGCGAATGGCGCTGCAGTTCTTCCGCAGGAACGCCAAGGCGTTCGGCGGAGATCCGCGGAAGATCACCATTTTCGGAGAGAGCGCCGGAGCGTTCTCCGTCTGCCATCACGTCAGCAACGGTTTCTACACGGGTCTCTTTCACAGGGCGATCATGGAAAGCGGATCGTGCGACGCTCCCGAGTTCTTCCTTGAACCAGCGAAGGCCATCAATCTCGGAAACCTGCTTGTGGAAGGCGTTGGCTGCGAAAAGGACGATCTGCAGTGCCTCCGGGAGCTGGAGACGTCCGAGTTGCTCTACGGCCTGCTTCCAAGCTTGGCGGCGCGGCCGGAAACGGTGGATTCTCCTGGTATCCCAACTCTCACGCCGTTGGCGCCCTTTGGTCCGGTGGTGGACGGCACCAAACAGGGTCTCCCAATGCTGCCGCTGGAAGCGGTTGAAGCCGGCGAGCATGTCAAAGTGCCGGTCCTGTTGGGCACGAATCAGAACGAAGGAAGCATCATGGTGCCTTTGGTGCGTGCCGTTGTTCCCGGCCTCCCGGTTCCTGTCGACGAGAGTACGGTGCAGCAAGTGCTGCACCACGTGCTAGACCCCGTCGTTGGGAAGCGAGGGGCCCCAGCAGACATCAATCCGGTGCTCTGCGAGTATCCTTCTGAGGAGTTTCGAAACGAAGAAGAGAGGCTGTCCATGCTGATCCGGGACTATTTCTTCGTCTGTCCGGCTCGACGGGCCGCGCGCGCCGTGAGCAACTACGACGACGTCTTCTTGTACCACTTTACGTACCCGGAGCATTGGATCGAGAGCAAGGTCTTCCACGACTATCACTTCTCCGAAGTGACTTTTGTGTTCGGGAATGAAGGTAGGAGCCAAAGTTTCGTGCCCCGCCGCGGATGTGCGGTCCATCTAACGCCCATCGGACGCATCTGCCTCATCGTGGCACTACATGCAGATCCCTTCTTTTGGCACCGTTGGACGGAAGACGATTACGCCATGCGCCACATCTTTCAGGAGTTTTGGACGACTTTCTCGAGGACGGGAACACCGAACCAGCCGGGAACACCGAACCAGCCGGGAACACCGAACCGGCCGGGGACATCGCCTCTTGCAATGGGCGCTGGCGCTCCTGCACCGTCCTGGCCACCTTTCGCGACCGCCGAAGGCGGCGGAGGCGTGAACGCGTTTCTGGACGTCAACGTCACCATCGGCTTCGGATTCTCCAAGGCGCACTGCGACTTCTTCGACGCGTACTTGGGTTTCACCTCCCCAGAGCAGAAGTCTTTCAGGTCGTCGGAACCCGCCCGGATGGTCGGCAGATAGCCCCCTCAAGAGCCGCGCAGACAGAGGTGACAACCGTTCGAGAGGTAGCTGAAGCGGACGGGCAACGGGAATGCTTGAAACGTGTCTTGCCTTTTTCCAGTCGACTTGCCTTTTCCAGTCGACGGACGCGTTAGATTTGCAGTCGACGGACATGTTAGATTTGCAGTCGACGGACATGTCAGATTTGCAGTCGACGGCCATGTTCGGTGTTGTGTGGTGTGGCGTGGTGTGGTGAGGTGTGGTGTGGTGTTGTTCTGCGGCGCGTGCAAAGGGTGGCGGAGAGTGCCGCAAGTACGCCAGCTGTACAACGGCGAAAGAGCCTCGGCAACCGCAAAACGCGCGTTCCCTAGATCATAATCAACGTTTCTCCTTCGATCAGTATTGATCAATATTTAATATAATAATATGATACCGTGTTGTTGAATCTTCAAAGTGTACCAACGCATCAAGTAGCGGGGCACGTCCACCTTCCATTCAATGGCCGCTAGGCGAGCGTTGCGCAAGGGCACGGGCAGATTAGCAGTCGTAGGGTGGACGTGGCCTCCAACCCACGCACGCAGACACTGAGCGCGCCACTCTCCAAGCTGTGGCGCTTCTTGGCCGTTGAAAGCCCCCACAGGCGCTTCGCGAGTTCAGTTCCGCTGCGTTTCTCAACGACGCGTCTCTCGCTCTCCGCCGCTGCAGCGACGTTGAAGCCACGCCAAGGGATCCTCGGGCCAGCACAGTCAAATGCGCCACTTGGAAACGCTGCTGCTGGCGCTCAGTGCCGGTGGCTTCCTGGTCCGGGCCAACCTGGTGCAAGAGGTGCGCGGAAGTGCAACATTTCTTGTGGCGAGCTGGTGCTCACAAGTGTTTCTTGGCCGCAGCTGAGCTTTGCGGCGCCGTTCAGCAGCTTCGAGTCCGATGGCTCGCGGAGAGTCAGTCCTCACTTCCGGGTGTACGGCCACGCGGTCGTCAACGAGAACTTCGTGCGCCTCACGCCGGATCGGCAGTCCAAGCGAGGCGCCTTGTGGTCTCGCATGGAGATTGCCACGCAGAGCTTCTCGACGACGCTCCGATTCCGAATCAGCGGCTCGGGGAAGAAGTTCTTCGGCGACGGAATCGCCCTTTGGATCACTCACAACACGCGCTACAACCCGGGAGACCTGCATGGCGTCAACCCGAAGGTACTTGGCCGCCGGCAGCAGACGCCTGCGGCAGCGATTCTCGCCTTGCGGCGCAGTCCCTTAGCCAAAGGTTTCTTTCTGGAATTTATTCATCTAGTTCGTGGGGGTTGGGATTGTCTTTGACACCTTCCGGAACACGGAGGCGCTGGACAAGCATCGGGACGTGGCGCTGCTCGTGAACGATGGCACGAAAACCGTCGATGACATGTATGAAGTCGTCCAAGGTTGCGACGCAGCCGTTCGCGTGTGGGAGCAGCGCGCAGATTTCGACGTTAGCAAAGCAGCGAGGGCGAAGGTGGAGATCGTGGGCCGCGAGGTTCGCGTCCAGGTGGACGAAAAGGAAGATGGGAACTGGGAAGAGTGCATCCGCACGACGCTTCCGGATACGGTACGCAGCCAGGCGCACCTGTACCCTTGCTTGACTTGCCATTGACGCCGCTGCGCAGATTCCAGAGGCATGGCTAAAAAGCGCGCATGTCGGCGTCACGGCATCGACGGGGCAGCTGGCGGACAACCACGATGTGCTATCGCTCCAGTCGTTCTCCGAGCTGGAGAAGGCGCGGCTGCACGAGAGGATGGAGGACGAGAAGACCTTCTTTGAGACCGACCCGGCCGCTCCAGTAGATGAGCGTCTCAGTCTGGTCGAGGAGACGTTGAACCAGATCCTGTCTAGGCTAGATGTGAACGAGCATGCCTTGGAACACAAGATTGTCGGCGTTGAAGATCACATCAAGAGCATCGTGATGAAAATCGAGACGCGAGAAGATCAGGCGGAGGTACGATTGGTCGTTTCGGGAGCTCCCACCCCTCCCACAGGGCTTCCTTCCCTTTCGGAAAGCCTCGGACCATTCCTGCCGTGCCTCGCCACCTAATTGCTCTCTCTCCCTCTCTCTCCTTCTCTCCTTCTCTCCTCATTTTGCAGGATCGGATCGGGTCGTTGGAGGACAAAATCACCATGGCGGCCCAGACGGATACCATCCGGCGGCTCGAGCGCTTAGAGAAGGACTTGAAGCGCTCTGTAGAACAGCAGCTGGAGATGCAGAAGCAGACCATCAACACAAGATTCACGGAGTTGGGGAATCTTGGCGGGGGCTGGCAGATACCGTTCGTGCTCATGTTCCTCCTCTTCTGCGCGGGGGCTTTCATGATGTACCGATATCATCTCTATTTACGGAAGACTCATCTCTTGTAGCATCCGGCATGTGATGAAAGACAGACGGAGGTGAAGTCAATGCGATGGAAACTTCTTAATCAGTGGCCCGCTCGCTCGGCACGGGCTCTATCTGCACGGGGAAGTTGCCCCCACCATCCTCCCGCATCCGCCACAACGCCGAAAGCCTCAGCGAGAGGCAGCTTCCCTCTACGGCGACAGCCTAACGCAGCGGTCTAGCTTCGTCAATTGGTTCCAATCGGCACACGGAAGTCCGGCGGCAGCACGCCATCTGCAACTGCCCGTTTCGCAAAGGTGGCTAAGATGCGCGGGGTGTCGGGGACATCCAGCACAAGATCCGAAACAAGCCCGTACAGGCGTCCAAATCCCTATGGCGATGCACGTGGTGAGGAGCCGGCTGAAGGATCAAATATTTGCCGGGCAAAGCGTGGGTACCTGCTCGAACTGCCTCGTGGAGACAATATCGTTCTTGTGCAGATGTAGCAGAAGAGAGGCGATGCGCTCACGACCGGCCTCGTCCTTGTCCAGCGCCGTGACGACGGCTCGCTTCACGATCTCATGGTGGAAGAACGGGGCGGAGAGCTCCCGAACGCATCGCGACGCTTCTTCGTAGTCGCCGGCGAGCAGGTACTCCTGGAGCAGCTGGTCCACCGCGACCTTCAGCTCTTTCACAGGGCGTCCATCTCCGGGTCCCCATATCCGATCGAGCCTGGCGCTTGCGTGCTCGCGGTTCAGCATGGACTTGGCCTCCGCGATCACGTCCCCGCCTAGGCCCATCGTGTAACCGTTCATCAGGAAGGACGGAGGAATGACTTCATCCACCACTGCTCTTGCTAGAAACGTCGCCACCAGCGCCTTCGCGTTTGGAACGTCGAGCGCGAGCTCATCGGCCAGCTCGAAGAGGCGCTCGAAGCCTTTGCACACGGCCTTGGACGCGAGGGTGGTCGGATACAGGAAGTTGATGAGCTTGCTCACGAGCTCCCTTTCCCTTTCGCGCTTGTCGAGCGAGAAGCTGATGGCGCGCTTCACGACCTCGTAGCTATACTCCGGGCAGTCCAGCTCCTGGATCCTCCGCGCGACTTCTTCGTAGTCGGCGGAGACGAAGAACTCCTGGAAGATCGGCTTCAGACTGGCCTTGAAGTCCGTCAAGCGATTCCCGTACACCAAGCGGTTCGCTTCCGCTAGCACCACGCTGCAGATTTGCATCATGGAGGGGTCGCTCAGGAAGGCGACGGGCACGACCTCGTCCTGCACCGCCCTGGCCAGCGCCGCCGCCAGCAGCGATCTGGCGTTGGGAACGTCAAGCTCGAGCTCGTCCGTGAGCTCGAGCAGGCGCTCGAATCCTTTCATGGCGGCGTCGCTGGAGAGGTACTCTGGATGCAGCCGGCTGAGCAGCGTGCTCACGAGGTTCTGCTGCTTCTGACCCTTGTCCAGGGAGAAGCTGACGGCGCGCTTGACGACCTCGAAGTTGTACTCGGGACAGGCGAGCTCCGTGATGCGCTGCACGCTCTCGTCCAGATCTTCCGCCACGAAGAGCTCGTCGAAGATCGGGCGCAATCGCTCCTTGAACTCCTGAAGATCCATGGCGCTCTTGGTCGCGACCAGGTAGTACTGCCCATCCTCCTCGGAATCGTACACCGGATCGCGGTCGTCCAGCGGTTCCCGGTGCGGGTGGAGAGAGCCGTCGTCCGTGGCGTTGATCGTGGCCTTCTTGCCCATCTTCTGCAGGCCTTTGGCCATCGCCACCTTCATGGCCAGGACCTTCGCGGCGAGGCGCCCGGAGAAACAGAACTCGACTGCGGAGGGCGCTTCGGCGCTCGCGGTCACTCCGCGATCTTCACGTCTGCCTCAGTCGTCCGCGTCGCCGTCAAGGCTCCGGATGAAGAGCAGCGAATGGCGCTCACGAGGAGAGACGAGGCGGCCGCTGTCTACGATCTTTGTCGCTTGCACAGAACTACAGCTCTCCCTTTCGTTTCGTTACTCGATAGCGACGACTTCGGAAGCGCAACGCGTGGACGCCGCGGATCTGCCCAGACACCTTTAGAGGCTCAGAGAGCGGTAGAAGCGTCGGAGAGGGGTCGGGGCCACAACGTCGGGACAGCAGCGCATTTCACGCGCGAGAGTCGGTGGGGTCGTGCGTCCGTCTAAAGATCTGGAATGGAGCCGAGCAAAGACTTGGAAATCCATGGAGTCCAATCACGCGAGCTCAAGTGCCACTAGCAGTGGCTGTCTATTCGGCAAGGCTGACACCGCCCAGCTGCCCCGTTCTTCAGCTGCACTTGGCGCCGGATTGGGTCGCGAACGTGAACATGGCGGCTGTAGTGAGCAAGAAGTTGAAGCGGCGCTCTCCGCGAATCAGCGCGCGGCGCGACCAATCAGCTGCAACGACACGGCAACAGCGCCTTGCTCACCAAGCCAATGGAGAAGCAAGGCCAAAATGACGATCTTCTTCTTCTTGACGCGAGATCCTTAGCTGCGCCACAACTCCCAGCTCGCATGGACAGGTGCGCTCAAGATCTCCTTTCTTCTACGCAGGAATCTGTGGCCTCGTTCGACCTTGTCATGCTGTGGATTTCTCGACTTCCCTCGGATTCTTCGGCGTCTTCGGGCTCGAGATGCGGACGGATGGCGGCAAAGACGTCCTCCACGGGCAAGCTCGCATCAATCTTCAGCGTCTTGCCCTCTCGCGTAAAGAAGTCAATGATGGGCATCGTGCTCGACGCATACGTCTTCAAGCGTTTTCGAACCTGCACAAAGGGCGTCAGCACCAACGGAGTAGCCACGTGCCAACAACCTTCGATCCACACTGCACACCCCAAAAAGACGCCCTGTTTCTGCTCACCACAGCTTCATTGTCATCGCTCCGCTGGCTCCCCGCCGCTGCCCGCCCGAGCACTCGCTGGACCATGACTTCCTCCGGGCAGTCCAGGAAGAGCAGATACCTGCCGTGCAGTGCCAGAGCGGCGGCGTCAGGAGAGACTGGCGCTGTGGTCCCGCCGTGGATTCCCCGCCGCCTTACTTCACTTCCGCCACATCCGTCATGATGTCCTCCCACGCGGCCAAGTTCTCCTCCGAGCGGGGAAAGCCGTCGATGAGAAAGCGCCGCTGGCCTGAAGAGGTCATGGCGTCCCGCAGCAGCTGCACCGTGATGCTCGACGGCACGATCTTCCCCTCCGAGATGTGATCCTCGATGAGCCTTCCCAGCGGCCCGCCCTTGCGCCGCTCCGCGCGCAGCAGGTCACCGGCGCTGATGTGCACGTAGCCGAAGCGCTCATGCAGAAGAGAGCACTGCGTCCCCTTGCCGCTGCCCGGGCCCCCCAGGACGAAGATACACTCCAGGCGCTCCGTGCTCGGAAGCTGCGGCGGCTTTGGTCAGGATCTCCGCAAGCGCACAGACGCCGCACAAGCTCCGGTACCTTGCGGAAGAGCGCTTCTTGGGCTATGGCAGTGGCCGGAGCTGCCATGCTCGCCACTCGAGGTGCGATGGGGTTGCCAAAACTGCTCCATCGAGAGCGTGACCTTCAGCAAGCCAAGCGCTTAGCGAGGTTTCTCGCGAGCCAGAGCACCTGAACAGCCTTGGGAGTACCTGGGTGATGAAGTGCCGTCTCTTTGCTTTCCCAGGGAAAGCGACAGCATCAGGAGGCCCGCGTTTGCCCCAACACAGACGGCTGCGCTGGAGAGACTCCTGGCAAATACACTCCGGTGAGCAGCGACTTCGCGGGAGGCTGCGCCTCTCGCGACCTCACATTTGGGTCCCCGGGGTCCCTGAAATCACTGGATATTGGAGAGCCTGGGCTTTCCGTCTTTCTCTTCGTCTCCAGCTTCGTACGCCGCTCGTATCGCCCCTGCCTGTCGCTCTTGCTGCCCTGTCTGCGGCGCGCCTCGCGCAGCGCATCGACGTGTCGACGATTTTCGATCCTGTACAATCAGAGGAGAACGGACTCGAAACGAAGAACGGAGACAAGCCTTGTCTGAACAGAACAGAACAGAACATGCAAAATGCAGGCGACCAAGATGGGTTCCGCTCTGGCCTCACGCCGGG
>JAAMXY010001702.1:0-16636 GCA_019677205.1 Pinguiococcus pyrenoidosus
CTCTGACGCCGATCCCTCCTGACCGGCCAGCATCTCTTGCATCTCCTTCAGTCTTTGCATCTCTTGCGGGTCTTGGATCGCTGCTGCCTGACTTAGCTCCATAGCCTCCTCTTCTCGTCCGTCCACCGCGGGGCCTTCCGCCTCAACGTCCATTGCTCCGACCGCTCTTCCTTGCAATGCCTGGAGAAGACGCCCGAAAAGATCGTCAAGGCGATCTTTGTCTTGCCGCCTTCGCAGGCGGGGAGCGGCGTATCCTTTCACACAGCTTCTGCCCAGATCGTGGATGTAGTCGGAGAGTACTTCCTCGTCTTCTTTGGGCACCATCGGCAAGAGGCGCCAGGCACCCACCAGCCGATGCAGGAACTCAGCAGTAAGAAACCATTTCCTGCTGAGCTTTCTCTTGCTGCTCCTGAGCCGCAGGAAGTTCATGACCGTGTCGAGATTCTCCCAAACGAGCGTTTTCCCGAGGGAGGTGTATCCGTCTTCGTCTGGTGCGGTCCCCAGAGCGGTCGATCCTTCGTTCGTAAGCACGGCGAGAGACTCGTCCGTGGTGGCAAGGAGGGGCTTCCAGAGGTCTGCATCAAGCAGAGGCACCACGCGCCCAAGCATGGCGGTGTGAAACGGACCCGACCCGTCCCCGATCACCTGCACTCCATCCAAAGCGCGGCTCCCCACATCCACGCTCTTGTGCGCACCCAGGCCGAGGAGGCGAGCGTAGAGGCCCCAAACATTGCTCGCGTGCTCTTTGAGCTGCGCGTGGATCTCGGGTTTGTCGCGGGGATCCGGATAGTGCCAATCCGCCTGGACCGCTTCCTCGTCGTGATCGCTCTCCCCCTGTTGCGCCACCGACGGAAACGGTTGAAATATATGACACAGGGCCTTCGGCACCAGCTGCGCGAGCCTTCGTTGCCGATTTCCCAGGGCGAGGCAGGCCTTGTTGAAGGCTAGGTACGACACCTCGTCCCTCGACTCGTAGGATTCTTGCATCTCTTTCAACGACAGCATCTCGTGACCATTGAGCCCGAACCTCACGTTCGCCTCCACAGCTCCAGAGAAGAATTGCTCGGAGAGATGGTCCGCATTGAGATCTTCTCGCAGGCGGATGAAGGACTCGTGGTCGTCCTCATTGTAGATGTACTGCCGGTCGTTGCAGAGGATCCGCATCACGTCGGCAAGTCGCTTCATGAACTTCTTGTCCTCCGAGAGCTTGCGCCCCAGAACTCCAACGGACGCAGCCTTGGGAGTCGGATCCTTGTCGAGGAGCACTCTACCCAACACGGTTTTCCCAGCAGCCGCGTCGAACAGGAGAGAGATGAAGACCATGGTGACGTCGCGAATGTCGGCGAGGGTGCCCTGCAAGGCGGAGTGCCCAACCGGAAGGATGCAGTCATCCCCGGTCTCGCCCGGAAAGTCCGGCAGCGATCCCGAGCAGCCTCGCACGGAGTACTCTATCAGCTGCAGCCTCCGCGTCAGGCCTTGAGGGTTGTCGACCGGCCCCTCGGCTGCGATGCCGTGCGGAATACCGGCGAGGTATGGAGGGACCTCGTGACCTTCCAGGAGTTTCGCAAGCCTTGGGGCCAGAGTTACTGGACTGCCGCTGACGCGCGACGCGAGAAGGCCCGTAACCTCCGCCATCGGCTGTAGGAGATATCTGGCCAGCAACCCCCGCGCCGCCGCCACTTCGCTGTCCCCGGGAACGTACCATTCAAGCAGCTTGATCAGCTGCTCCTTCCCGACAAAACTTGGCCGATACCAGTCTGGCAGAGACGTTCTCATATCTCCGGCTTCCGTAGTGGAGGGGCTTCCACCGTCGCTGGGACCCTTGTTTCCACCGACATCGCGAACCTTCATCTGCAGGAGAGACCTCAAAACCGCACGGATGAGCTTTGCGCCAGCCTTCCGGATATGCTTCACCCCGCACTTTGAATTGCCTGGCCCGTCATAGAGAATGGCGGCATCGATGACCGCAATCAAAGTCGGCAGCCACGCGATCGTCACGGAGCCAGGTGCCAACCGGAACAAGCCGCACAGGATGCGCAGGCGCCAGAAAATCTCCTCAACGCTTCTGATGCCCGCGTCGCCTTGAACTTGCATCCACGACACCAGCTTGGCGTCCTTGCCGTCCTTGGTGGATTCGAGCATCGCAGGGACAATCGCGTCTATCGCTGATCTTGCGCGTGCCTCACTGCACTCGCATGTGAGCGCCTTCGCAAGATAAACGCAATGCCTCACTGCGTTCTTGAGTCTGCCCGCTTCCTCAACGAAGAACTTGCGAATCATGGGCAACACCGTGCGACTTGTTGCATCGTCCATCCGAAAGTTCACTATCTCGACGACCATGGAGATGAGACCCTCGGACACCCCAGCGCTCTCGCTCTGCTTGTCTTCGTGATCTGACGCGCGGATGACCTCGAAGATCTTGTCGAGGAAGAGGGGAAGCCATTCGGACAGCTTGTAAGGCAGCTCACTAAGCTGCTCGCATGATTCCTTGTCGATGGCGAAGTGCTCGTGCCTCGTCCCGTCGCGGTAAACGACGGGCTGAGCGATCTCGACAAGATCCGCCGGAGCTGTCGGGCTGCCAGTCCCGTGCTCGCCGTTCTCCTTGGGAATTCCGCCTCCCAGCCGTGCGGCAACGTATGTGGATGTCCCGTCGACATCCGCAAATCTGAAGCCAGGGCCAAAAGAATCGTGCAGTCCAGCGGCATCCCGCGCAAGGACTGGATGCTTGCGCTCCCCCGCCGCGCTCGCTGCCGCCGCCACGTCCGCCGCGCGTGGTTCCAACGCGTCCGCTCGCGTATCCCTTGTGTAGATTGGCACCCATGCGAAAATCTCGAAGATAAAGCTGAGCGTCGCTTGCATCTTCACATCGTCGTTCGGGTCGACCCCTGGCAGAACGCTGTAGAGGATATCCATCAAGTACGGCGCGATGATCGGCTCCGGGTAGAAGACCGTCTTGAAGATTCGCGTGAGCAGGGACAGCACGATGGGCACCTGATGGGACTTGGTGAGATTGTCTCCGGAGAGTGCGGAGAGAATCAGCGGAAGCGTCGGCGTCACCACCGCCCTGGGGCTGATGGAGGACAGATGCCTCAGCGCGCCAAGTCCGGACGTCTGCACCGTATGATCATGGTTGAACATGGTACGATGTGCAAAGGGAATGAGCACTCGCAACGTCGCCTGGAGATCCTCGACGGGGATCCTCTGCAGGTAGCAGTTTCCAACCTCCCTGATGGCCGTCTCGCTGACGCCGCGTCTGGCCGCGCGATCACGGAGGTACGTCTCCCAACCCCGTTGGTACCCGATGAATTCCGCCAGCCGGGCGCACAGATGATTCAGGATGATACCGAGGCCAGAGCTCCACCAGCCAGAGTTGCTGGGAAACTGCGCGCTCGACAGCTCCGCGAACATTTGACACACGAGCAGTGTCCCAAGCCGGACGCGGTCGTCCTTCTCTTCTTCCTCCTCCATGGGCTCCCCGCAGTTGCCTTGCCCGTATCCGCCCGGGCTTTCTCCTTCGCCTTGGCCTTCAACTGCTACTGGAATCGCGTCGGCAGGCTCAGCGAGCAGACTGGGCGGAAGAAGCACCTCCTCTGGCTTCTTGATCCGCGGCCCCTTCCCAATGAGGAAAGTGAGCAGGTGCGCACCCTCGAAATAGATGAGACTGAGGGAGTCCTTGCCATCGGAGATGCGGAAGAACGATATCCGAGACTCGTCGTACGGTCCACTGGAGAAGCCGCTTGTCGCGATGGGAGAGGCAAACTTCTGCCGAAGCGTGGCTGCCAGGTTGCGAATCAGACTTGGTTCGTCCCAGCGGAAGTCCTCGGTCCGCATGGTCGCAGCCTTGAGAAGGCAGATGCAGTCAAGCTCCCAGGGCGACGTGCCGGAGCGCTTCCGCCAGAGCTTCAAGAGCCTTGGTACCAGATCGTCCCATGAGCGACGCTCCTGGAGGCTGGGCGGCCAATAGGGCCGGAAGAAGGCCGCCTTGTCCAAGGCAAGCACGGCTTTGAGCCCATTCTGCGTCTCCGCCTCCCCAATGAAGCGGATCGTCAGCTCCATCGCAGCTGCCGTGTCGAAGAAGGGCCGCAAATACACCACCGTGTCCCGAAAGGTGGTGCGCAGGTCGCTCATGAAGGAGCGAGAGATGCGTGGCGGCTCCCTGGGCCGCATCAACGGGGCCTCGAAGAGCTCCTCAAAAATCCGCAGCACCAGATGGGGGTCAATGGTGGTCTTGGGTCCCTCCGGCGGACCGCCCGAGGCGGCGGTCTCGTAGCAGAATGCGGTGGCGTTCTTCCAGATCACGCGGCGTTCGTCGCTGTTGAGCAGCCTCCTCACGCTGCGCATGAGATTGAGCTGCAGCGGCATGTCGATGTCCTTGGTGAGCACCAGATTGAACAGCGACGAGGCCAGAACCACGCGTTCCGTCGCGCCCAGCGGATACTCCAGGTCCATGTAGGCGCACACGAGGCGGTGGCATCTGGCCACGCGGCGGAGATCCGCGCAGGGCATCTGCTCCAGACAGGCGTCCAGATCCTCTCGAATGCGCGCCAAATGCGCCACAGCTTCCGCGCGAAAGCTGTCCTGCAGCAGCGGCGGCAGCAGGCCCGGCATCAGGGACGTAGTGGTGCCGCCGTCCATGGTACTGCGGCGCTCTGTACGCTCTGCGCTTTGCCCAAAACGCAGCTCCTTTCTTTCGTCTTCTTTGGTTTCGGGGTCTTGGCGCGACAGCCCTTCTTTGGATGACTTAGTGTTGGTCATTGACTGATGAGGATGGAGCGGGAGGCAAGAAGTCATAAGAAGTTGGCAATTTGGTGGGGGGCGGTGTTTTATGACTACAACTGGCAGCTGACAAGCACCTAGCCCAAAAGATCCATTGACCGCCAGAGGGAGTGTCAGCTGATCTCTGTTGAGCGCTTTACCATCTTCAAGTCAGGTTTGGTTTGGGTTCGGTTTCGGTCTGGAGGCGAGTTTCTACAGGATCCAGTGGATCCTGGTTTCTCTCTGCGTCTCTCATTTCAGCAAGCCAAACGAAACTAGAACAAGAAACAAGCGAAGCCCTTCGCTTGAGGGTTTCGGCGCCAAGTTGATCACAGTGTCGTTGCGGACTTTAACGCATGCGCTCCGGGGGCGCCATGCGCAACTTCGGCGCCCGACCATGAACAGAATGCCCTCCATTCCGCACTACTGGCTCACGCTGGCCTTCGCCGCCTGTAGTATGCGCGTCGAGTGCGATTCCGGCCAGGTGCGGCGCACTTCCGCGACTTCGAAGCGCCGCCGTGAAGTCTCATCGTCGCTGTAGTCTGGCACAGGTGGGCGCAGTCGCACGAGAGGCCTCGCGGATGCGGCGAAGCCCCCGGCGCCGCAGATCTCCGTGGTGGCAGCGCAAGGCAAGCGCTATTACATGGAGGATACGCATTTCCTCGCTCGCGACGGCTCTTTCGTGGGCGTATTCGATGGCCACGCCGGCGCTGGAGTCAGTGCCTACGCGAAGAAACATCTGCACGCGCGGTTCTCGCAGCTTTGGTCCGACAGCTGCTGCGAGAAGGGGGACAGATCCGTGAAATGTGTGGCGAAATCGCTGCGGAAGGCCTTCGTGGACACGGACAAGGAGATTCAGAGCGACGATGCACTGGCGCAGCAGGGCTCCACGGCCACCGTGGTGGTGGTGCCGCATCTTTTGAGGCCGACCGCGACGCACAGCAACGGGAAGAAGCAGTACGTCACGGCGAACTTGGGCGACTCCCGAGCGGTGCTGTGCCGGAAGTGGAAAGCCATCGATCTCACCAAGGACCACAAGCCCAACGCGCCCAGGGAGAGACTCCGGGTGGTCAGCCAAGGGGGCACGGTGGATTGGTACGGGTACAGAGACACGGATGGGAAACCCCTGGAGGGCACTGGCGTTTGGAGGATCAATGGGAATCTGGCAGTCGCGCGAGCCTTTGGAGACAGATACGCACGTCCCTTTGTTAGCGGAGAGTGCGAAATCAAATGCTTCGACTGCAACGAGAAGGAGGACCAGTTCATCATCGTAGCGAGCGATGGCCTCTGGGACGTCATGAGTAGCCGAGAAGCCGTCAAGTACGTGCAGTCCATGATGGCGGGAAGCGTCGGGGCGCTGCCGGAGGGCGGCGTCGCCCAAGGAAACCGGCCTTCGGACGTAGACTTGCGCACCTGGCAGGCGCAGTATAGCGAGGATCGCGGGCTCGTTCGTGCCGCGCTGCAGAGCCGGAAAAAGAAAATGGCCAAGTATCTTGTCGAGGAGGCACTTCGTAGGGGCACATATGACAACATCACAGTCGCAATCCTGTGGCTGAAATGAGTCTTTGTATGAGAATGAAGTTTAATAGACACCCGCGAGGGCTCTCGGCAGCGACTTGCGCTCCCGCAACACCTTCGAGTCGTCTCAGGGCGCCGATCTCTATGGTCGAACCTCCTTGGGACATCTGGGATGCTTGGAACCTTGGACGCGCAGCATACGCCTGATCTCGTCTTGAGCTCAACACCTGCGTACCTGATCCTCAGCTCCCATCGTCGCTCGCAATGCGCACAAGCAAGCCTGTCCCTACGCTAAGTCGCGGCCCGCTGTCTGGCCGACTTACTCCGCAGCTCGTCCCACAAGCTGAAGTCCTGCGCTTCTTGTTGCAGAACTGGGCATCTAGTCGACCTCGTCTCAATGACGCGCTCCTCAAATGGAAAGGATTGCCGGGCTTTGGCAAAGCGTTTGCGCTGCTCGTCGCCTTCGTAAAAGTACCATTTCTCCTCCGTCATGATGCAGGCGGACGAAAGCAGGACACGCTCGCTCGTCTGCTCCAGCAAGCTGCGATCCAGCATGTTGGCATCGCCGACAATCGCCACCTGAGCGTGACGACGCCGTAGGTCGTCCCATACCTGCACGACCTGGTTCTGAACCACGTCGACAGGACACATCCCCGGTGCTAGAGCTTTCCTCTTTGTCCCTCGACTAGCCCGTGCCATCCCAAAGACTGCCGTGCGTGGCTCCTTCGGTGGCAGCGCTTTTCCTATGAAAGGAATCTCTTGAAAGCTCTCATGCCAACACGGCAGCTCTGGTTCCCCGCAGCTGCGACCCGACACCACGTTCGCCCAGGAGTAGAAAATCCGATACGGAATAAAGAGCACGGCGGTTGGCGCGATCGGGTGCGCCTTGGTGAAGAATCGCTTCCCGTTGGCGGTCGTGTCGAAGGGAAGCGCCGAAGGCACGAGGTCCGGAACGCAGACGTTCGTCACTCCGATTCCGTCGACACCCGCGTCCAGCGCGTTCCGAAGGCCTGCCCACAGGTGCAGACTCGCTCCTGTCTCCCCCCCCACGGGCGGCACCTTCTCAGAGACAAGGTCTCCGTCGTTGCTGCAAGGCAGCACGTGATGAGTGGACGTCTCGTAGTGCACGATCTTGTTGTAAACTTGCGCGGTGGACACTAGCACTCCAGGTATACTTGGCGACGCCGGAGCGCCTGTCATGGCGCCGTTGGACCCGAGCACAATCTCGTCGACGTATGGGGACTTGGCGAGGAAGAAGAAGACGTTGGACATGAGGTGGTCGGAGGTGGAAAACATCTCTCCAAACCTCAGCAGGCAATTTGGCGGATCGTCGTACAAGCCACGCCGTGCGCTTTCTGCCGTCTCGTGGACGAGACGGCAGAGGTCGTCGAAGGTCTCGGCGAGGAACTCTTCGCGGTATCCAAGCCAGCGCAAGCCCACCTCGTCCACTACGGGATCGCAGATGGACCCGCAGCGGAAGTGCGCCGGCTCCAACGCATCCGCTTCCGTCTCCGCGAGTCCCCGGATGACCTGCCACTCGCGATACATGGCCACCGTGTGCTCCGAGTAGTCCCGCATGGCGTCGCCGCTGGAGGAGTAGCGACTCTGCAGCTCCAAGTTGATGGTGGGTGAGATGCTCCGTATGCAGCTGCCGTATTCCTGGATCAGCTTGGCCGTGGCGCCGCTGATGAATTCGTTGATAAGTTGCCTAGCGACGGGGTGCGCCAGCGACGGCCCGGGGGAGCTGGATTTTTTGCGTTTGCAGGACCTGTGCTGGGACGGCCGGTCCAGGAAGTCTTCGTCCTTCACCCACGGGGGAAACTCCCGGATGTTAAGCACCACGTGCAGCCGTAGCCCCGACGCACATGCGGTGGCCATCCAGCTCTTTCCCCAGGAACGGATATCAATAGCCCCTCGCCCCTCTCGCTCGGTCCATGCCCATGGCACGTCGCCCATGATTGCCCGGAACCCTGAGTCCCGCGCGCCGTCTAGGAATCGCCGAAGTCTCTCCTCCGCCAGCGTGTTCTGGTTGGCATTGACCTTGTTGAACCAGCGGTGCACCTCTTGCAGCCAGAGAGTTACGTACGAATCGCCCACCGGGACGCGATGCCGAGGAGTCACGAAGTCCTGCGCTATTCGGTAGCCCGACGTCTCCGCGTCATAGCGCGGCGCTATCTCGGCTTCTTGCTTGCGCTGCGAAAACAAGAGGCGCCAAGAAAGGGCGCCTACCACCAGCATGAACACTAAGCCCGTACGTCTGCACAAGCATCTGGCTCTCCCATCGCTGCTCCAGAGATCTCGAGACCCCTCGTGGACTACAGGCGTGGAGGAAAGCCCTCGTCTGGCGGGACGCCGAGACACGGTGGGGCGCCAAGACATCGCCGCTCTGTTGCACGGGGACCGAGGCCCGCGTGACCCTTCCAAGCCGGGCTCTCAGCGAGAGGAGCGGCGCTGGATGAACACCAAGTCCCAGCGCACAGAGCGACGGGATGATCCCATTGCGTTTGCTATGCCTGTCAGACCGTTTCTTGATGCTTCCTGGGTGAGCTAGCCTTTGCGCTCGATTGCTCGGAAATAGACTTTCTTCCTCGTGCTGCTTTCAAAACCTACGGGAAAGGAATGCAGAATTAAGGAACTACAGTATAATAGGAGCGAAAACTGAAATATGGTACTGTAGGTACTGCAAGTACCAAGTAGTACCTATGGTACTCACAAGCCGTTGCGCACTTCCCGCCATTCTGTTCAAACGCTGACGCGACGATATCGAGCGTACGTTATCCTTTGAGGCACCCATGGCACGTACTCGCCAACGTTCTGCTACAAAGGCGCTAGCGAGCATGCCTGCCCCAGAATCGCGGGCTCACGCCATTCGCCGTAGAAAGCGAAGGCAAGGAGCCTCACCGTATCAAGCGAAGCAAGCAAAGCAAAGCTTTGGCCTCAGAAGCCCTTGCGAGTCGTGCGGAACGTCCTCCACTAGGTGACTTCCAGAACGCATCTTATGTTATCGTAATGAAACGACTTCAATGCCTCTCTTCTTCAAAGGTGGCTGCAGCAACTCCATGAATCGTTCTGCTAGTCTTTTGACCACGGTTGCCGGAGACGATGCTCGCGAGTGGAAGTTTCGGCACTTCGTCGAGGCCATTCTGGAGCAGAGCCACTTGCTTAGCGGCTCTGTTGATTGCTACTGGAAGCCCGACAATCTCCCTAAGGGGTCCTCAGCCGTGCAGTGCCAAGCAGAAATGCATCGCAGAAAAAGCGCTAAGGAGCTCTACTGATGAAATTGGAGAAAGCACTGATTCCACGTCGCCCACATGGACGACCAAGCTACATGTCGGAGGGCTAGAGCAACTAGTTCGTCTAACACTCACAAATCAGGTTTGTGGCTCGTGGATTTAGAGTGGGCAATCGGTCCACGACTGAACTGAAGAATCACCTCGTGAACTCATGAGCATAATTGCGACAAGTCGCCTTGCAGGTCGCGACAATGCAGTTGGACGACGCAAACGCGCGCCTGGAATGACTGAAAAGATGAAGAAATACTGCGAGCATCGGTATTGAGAGCAGTAAAGACAATGGTTGCCGTTCGTCTCCATCGCAAAACACGCTTGCTGCGTCCTCACTCCTCCACGCATGGTCGTCGAGCAGCTCCGGCCGCCACCCAGCTAGCAGTCACACCAGCCAGCACCAGCGTCTGCACCCTTCAAAGCCTTTCCGTGCTGGACAAGTCCCACTGCGGGTGCGCTATCGCTGCGACGCCGCTTTCTGCTGTATCCAATGCATGGAAAGCCGACATCAATATCCCAATCGGAGGCTCTATCTGCCAATTGCAATACTTTTGTTCAACTGCCAGGCCTACACGATGCACAGTCGTCAGTATGCGATACCAGAAACAAAAAAAAATTCGCAGCAACGTCAGACGCAAACCCGAAAAACCCCAAACATACTGCAGCATGGTCCGAACATGCCTCTGTGTCTGTAGCAGCGATTCCAAGTCAAAACGTCGACTGCAGGTTCCTTCGTATCTCGTTCCTTTGCAATGGGGACAAGGCTCATGCCACTGAGAGTGTGTAAACAATTGCAAAGTTTCGCAAGAGTTACGTAGATTAACCAAAAAATGTTCATAAAGCTTGCTGCAGAATTTAATTTTTGACAATTTTGCAGTTTTGGTATACTAGAACAGTTGTCCGTAAAGTGTTCAAAAACTTGTTCTATTCCTTAGTTGCAGGGTAGGCATGTACTTCACAAGCGGCAAAGGTATTTACCCTGCGCAAAAAGGTTGCGTCAAACTTGGAATTAGATACTTCTGCATGCTGAGAGTAATGGGTTTCCTACGGGTTTGGCTTCCCGCATATTAAAACCTGCATAATGATGTGTCCAGGTTGCATATAATATCCGGAAGAAGATTTTTGTAATACTAATGATCAAAGAGCCTATAATACCTTTATCTAGCAAGAGTTTTTTCGAAATACACTTTAATTCTGCAGATGAGCTGCCACGTTCTGATCGTTCAAGTTGCTTATTACGTATCTGCCAAGTTCAACTGTTTTCGAGAACCTTTCATGTGTTCTTTTTCAAAGTTTAGAGGAGGATTGCTGACCATCAATGCTATTTACGGCCGCTAAAAAAGCAAAACTTTTTTGGTACATCGAGAGACTGGTAGTATACGCGGCATTTCTTCCCAACGTAGAGATTAGCCTTTTTCAAAACATTTTACTTTTCTTGTCCTGTCTCTTTTGCTTTCACAAGATTCAGAATCTCCAGAAGGCGCTTTTGTTGGTCCACCAATATCTCTACGAAGACTCTTTCCCTGTTGCGGATGTTGCTTTCTCTGTTCCGCTTTTGGCTTTCAATCTCTGTTTGCTGCTGTGTCAGGGCGTCCAGCTCAGATCTTTGGGCCTCCATGGCTTCCAGCAGCACATCCATTTCGTCGTTGAGTCGGCGCTTCTTCGTGCTGAGCGCGACGTTAATTTTGCCGTCTGCAACGCTTGAGATCAACGCCTGCTTTCGAATTTCTTCTTCCACTCGTTTAACCTGCGTAAACAGAACGAACGTGAGCAGATATCGGTATGTCAGTGCAAGCGGGAAGGAAGCCTCAGCGTGCGACGTTGAAGCGAACCTGCTTTTGGGTTTTGCTGATCTCACTCTGCAGCCGACGTCTCTCGTGCTCAACGCCTTGGGACTGCCGATCCAGATGCTCCATCTCGCGCTGTAGCCCTGCGATGTGCACCTTCTGCTCGGCAATGGTGCCTCGTTTGAAGTTGGCCAGGAGATTGTGCATTTGCGTCCTAACGTTGTCGGCGGCCTCTGCGCGAGCACGGAGTTCTCGAACTTGAGCTTTCAGAGCCAGCTGCTCCGCGGAGATCTTGGCCAGCAGCTCTTCTTGCCCCTTCTGAACATCAGCCAGCCTTCTTTGATACTCGCGATCAAGCGTCACCTTCTGCCGCAGCATGCTGGTCGCCGATTGCCAGTTGTTCCAATTCTGCTTCAGCCGTGCGGCTTTCAACTCCGCGTTCAGATCGTAAAGCGCATCCTCTGCGTGCTCAAGGGAGCGCCTCTCAGCTCTCAAGGCGCTCTGGACTCTGTCGTTCTCTCGATCCAGCTCTGCGATGCGTGCCTCCAGCTGTGCCAAGGCCATCTTGTGATCCGTCTCCATCTGCTCCGTTTTTTCCACCCAGACCGACTCGACTTCCTCGCGGACCTTCGCAATGCTTGTCGTCTGGGAGCGTGCCGCTTCATCCCTCGCGTCCTCAAGGGCGGCTTCTCGTTCCTCGAGCAGATCGGCTACCTGCGCCTTGAGCAACGCACGATGCTGCCCCTGTAACTTCCTCCTCTGCTCGGTCTCCTTTGCTTGGAGGATCTCGTGTTGCTCGTCCATTTCCTTCCTCTGTGTCAACCAAAGCTGTCGTGCTTCCTCGAACCTGCTTTGGGTCTCCTCAAGCCGCATGCGCTCGATTTCAGCAGTCTTGCGGAAGCAGCACAGCACTTCTTGTGCCTTGCCAAGCTTGTCCTCGTATAACTTTGCCTGGGCTTCTCGAGCTTCTACGTCCTGCGCCTTCCATTGCCTCTCGGCATCGCAAAGCCGGACCTCAGCGTCGGCGATCAGCTTCTCTTTCTGCTCCGCGAGGGCCTGGCGCTGTTGCTCGGAAGCTTGACGCTCAAACTTACGTCGAAGCTCTTCTGCCTCTTCCGCAGCCTCGATCCTCATCAGATCCACGGCGGCGTTGGCGGACTTCTTCACGTCTTCCAGTGCCTTCTCTGCTGTTGAGCGCAGCCTTTGCACTTCTCGAAGGGCCACCGCTTCCTGATGAGCTGCCCCTTCTTTCCACGACTCGTTCTTGCTTGTCTCCACCGCCAGCGCCATCTTCTCTTCCCAGGTCTGTCTCTCTCTCTTCACCGCCTCCCGCTGCAGCTGCATTCCGCGCTCTCGCTCCCTTTGCACCGCCTCTTCCAGCCGAGATTGGGCACTACGCGTGAGGCTCGACACGTCCTTTACCATGCGCTCCCGCTCCTCGATCAACTTTGCCTCCAAACGAGAGATGTCTTCAGCAGCTGCGATTTCTGCTGTCCGCTGGCCTCGCTCTTCGGCGTTCTTCTCGCGTGCTTCGAAAAGAGCTCTCTCCTCTTGAAGGACGGTTTCAAAGCTCTGTTTCATCCGCTCTTCCGTGGTCTCCACAGCCGCGGCCACCGCTTTACGCTTCTCTTCCACCAGGGTCTGCTTCTCCGAGCGCCAGGCGCGTTGCTGCTCCTGTGTCACCGCGTCGACTTCGGAGCGGAGGCTGTCGAGGCTTTCCAGGCGCTCGGCGTCTTTCTTCTCCAGCTGCTGGTTGAGAAGGAGCTTCCACTTGCGATCCGCCTCGGCGATGGAACGTTCAAGCTCCTGCAAGTGACGACGCTCTTGCTCCAGGACGGTCCTCTCCGCGTCCGCCTTCGCCACCGCCAGCAGTTTCTCGCGCTCCTTGTCGCGATCGTCGAGAGCTCGCTGGATCGCCAAGCGCGCGTCCTGCTTGGCAGTTTCAAGACGGCCACTCCACGTAGCCTCCAGCGCCTGGATTTGCGCAGCGCACAGCTCATCTCTGGCTTTGATCAGTTCCTCTCTCTCCTCCTCTCGCGTCTCCCGCAGCCTCTCCAGCCGCCGCTCCAGCTCTTCCAGCTGCACCTGGCTTCTCTCCGCTTCGTCCTGCCGAGCAGCAAAGGCCGCCGCGGCACTTGCCTGCTTCTTTGCTCTATCCGCCAGTACTTCCGCTTCGCGCACGGCCTCCGTCACCAGCAGACTCGTCTGGGCTTTGGCCGCCTGCATGGCGCTTGACAGCTTCCAGCGCCAGAATCGCTTCGCCAGGGAGTGCTGAACGCGTCGCTGTGCCGACCGCAGTACGTGCTTCGTGGCCTCCTGGCAATGGCGCCATTGCAGTGAGCTCTGCAGCTGCTGCTGGCGCCCCCGAAGCTCCTCGTTGGCTTCCTGGACTTTCTTCAACGCGCCACCCAATTCTGTGCGCACTTTCTGCACATGAGCTACGTGGGTCTTCTCCAACGATTCCACGCTGCTTCTGGCCTCCTGCAGCGCACGCACGTGGCGCTGCGCCGCCGCGTTGCCTTCCGCACGCACGACGGCGAGTTCTTCTCGCGTGGCGTCCAACTCGCTGCGCAGGCGGGCAGCGGCGCTGGCGGCACTTTCCGCGTTGTGCTGCTCGCTGCGAAGCTGGACGCGCATGAGCGCGTAGGCGTCTTGGAGCTTTTGCGTGGCCTCTCTTGCAGACTGCAGCTCTGCCTCCAACACTTGCGCATCTCCCAAAGCTGCGCGTGTGGCGTCGGCATCCTTCTGTGCGGCGGCCACCTTGACTTCTGCGGCGGCGATCGCCTGCTTCGCGCTGTCTCTCGCCTGGCCAAGTTGCTCAGTGGTGGCCTTGAGGGCCTCCTCCAGCTCCTTCTTCAGCGTAACTTCGCTGGACAGCTGCGCCTGCAGGTACTGGCGCTCGTTGTCCAGGCGCCGCAGCACCGCCTCGGTGGTGGCGTGCGCGGTCTTGAGCGCTTCCACACTTGCGCGCTCCGAATTCAACGCATCCACGTGGTTCTGCATCTCAACGATCTTCTGCTTTGCAGCGCTGAAGCTTCTTTGCAATTGCGCCAGATCCGCCTTCGCCAGCTCCTCTCGCTTTTGCCAACCCAACTGCTCCTGCTGCGCCGCCCCCAGCCGCTCTTGGAGGTCGTCCACCTTGGCCTGCAAGCTATGAACTTCGCTGAGCGGTGCTTCCAGTGCCCGACTCAAGCGCTCTTCTGCTGAGGCTTCTGTGGCGACGCGCTCTTGTCGGGCGTGCTCCAGCGCTGTCCGCATCTCCGCCTGCTGCGCCAGGGTCTTGGACTGCAGCGCCTGGATGATGTCCTGGAGCTCTTCACTCTTGCGCGCGTCCGACTTCAGCTGCGCCTTCAAGAAATCGACCTTGTGCGCCAACTGGCGGATCTTCGCCTCCGATGTCGCCTTCAGCGCCGCACCGGCGTCGGACGCCGACGCGCCACCCTCTGCACACGTCAGGCTTTGTTGAAGCAGCCGAATCTCTGCGCGAAGCTTCGAATGCTCCACCTCTGCCTGGCGGAGCTTCGCGGACGTGGCTGCTGTCTGTCGCGTCGCATCCCTGAGTTTGGCGTCTCTCTCGCGCAGCGTCACTTCTGCAACCGCTTGCTTATCTTCGGCCTCGTGGAGCTTCTTCAGCAGCTCGGCCCTCTCGCGCTCCTGTTCGGCGCTTGTGTCATGCTTTTGGCGCTCCAGGCGCTCCAAGAGAAAACGCCGCTCCTTCGCAAAGCCGACTCGTGTAGCGCTGAGCTCCGCGTCCATCGCGCTCAGCCTATCCACCAGCTGCTTCACAGCTGCGGAGCTCGGTGCACTCAACATCGACTCCTCGGCGCTCTCCTTCACGCTGCCTAAGCTATCCTCCGCCATGTCGCAGTGCCTTGCTGTGTCAGCAACGCCCGACGAAGCAGCATCCACCTATATGGATGAAGGTGCTCTGCAGTGCCACCAGCACCCGTACCCTCCTACATTCGCCTCGGCACTTCCTGAACACACCACACGAACGGGAGCCAGTCCGAGTCTTCTTGTCCGCTTGCGTTCAGTCGAATGCAAAGAGTGCCTGATGCTGAAGCTCCACAGGCTTCCAAGAGAGAGAGAGTTGCAGAGTCCCGGAAAGGCAGAGATGCTGTCTCTGTTCTACGCTTTCCAACCCTTCCGTCCCATGACAGACTGCAAATAGACGCGCTACACAGCGGTGACAACTCAACCAGACGTTTCACAGTTTCACATGACTTGGCATCGTCGAATAATTCATAATGTAATACAGTATCCGCACCATAAATTACTATTACTCGAAGGAAAAATTAAATATGTTACTAACCGCCGTCTCTTTAAGAAGGCGGAGTCTTGCATCCCTGCTACGTTCCCAGTTCAGGCCGTCCTTTATGGTTCATTCGATTTTAGGGAATACAGGGGTGGACCGCCGGCTTCTATAGAGTGGCCGTCCCACCAAGGAGGCCATTTTTTCGTTTTCATCATTGCGCCACTGACACCCTGAGTTTGCGCCTCAATCTTCATCATGCATGGCTGGGTCGTTCACAGGTAGCTTTGGTGTTCTTCCCAGCTTGTGCTGTGTGCGTTGACGTCCATCTGGCTCACTTTGGCGTCTTTTCCCTGAAGGACTCAAGTCTAGTTTCCCACGTCGGAGGCCAAGAAGGAGCATGGCTTGGAAGGGGGTTGCAGCGCTTCGGAAGAGAAGAGAGCGCCCATGTCCGACCTCCTCTGCGAGACAAGTGTAAGTGGTGCTCGCACAAGCCCAGGAGCCCGGCATTCAGGTCCTCATAGCTGGAACGCAGGTTGCGCCGCTCACAGCTTTCGCCTCCGGTCCGCCCGGCACTTGCCGACCCAGATGCGTCTATGCATCTTAACCAAAAAACGGGAAAGCGTGACGCCACTGGTGACTGGGCGGTTGCAAGCGTCTATACATGGGTTCAAGCGATCATATGATAGATCACCGTGATCGATCATATGATCGATTGAAAAACGTGATTATCTCGATCATCGGGTGGAAAACTGTCACCTGTTTCTTGGCTGGTTTCTGGCTGGAGCGGTGTCTTGTTCTCATCTTGCTTGAGGAAGGTTGGTGCAACACGGATGACGTGGGCAGTCCAGGGACACGAGTCAGTGTGAAGAACAGTTTGTATGTAGACAGAGAGGATAAGACAGAGACGATATCCTTAGGCAGATGAGCTGACCACCAACCATTCTACTATCTCTTGGTAGCCCATCTTTTAACGCGCTTCCTCTGCGCAACATACCCTCCCCTCCTCCAGTTCGACCTGAAGATGTCCCTCTCCAAGT
>JAAMXY010001716.1:0-13736 GCA_019677205.1 Pinguiococcus pyrenoidosus
ACTGAGTCGATCACGATCCTACCATCCGCGTTTCTTCTGCCCGAGAAGCCAAGCTTGTTCTACACGGCGCGTTTGTCAGTCTTGCCGAAGTTTCCGCGTTTGCCCCGGCTCCTCCCACATACCTCATTGGCCACGACAATCCGCACGCCTCTCTCGATCTCATACCCATCGGGCTCGTCCTCCGCGTCCACCTCGCCCAGGTCTTCTTCCTCGCGGGGCGCGGCCGCCACGGGCTTGGCGCCGTTGAAGATCCAGCTGTGGTCGACTGCGCTTTTGCCATTGCTGGCCGTATCCTCATGCGCTGCCTTCATGTTGCCATTCTGGACATCAGCGCCCGATCCGGAGCTCTGCGAAGGCCGCTGTCGCTTGCGGGAGGAGGACACCGGCATATTGTCGTCGGACGAGACGTCTCGCCTCCTCCGCAGCTCGTGGCGTAGCTTTGCACGCTCTCCGATCTTGAGCCCCAGATCTCGCAGATCATCGGTGGTCAACAGCGTCACCGTCTCCATATCTGCCACTTTCTCCGCCGCGAACCTCGGCGCATAAGCCCCCAAGCCCACGCGGCGGAGGACGCGGTCCAGCTCGGGCTCCAACTCGCTGGTCCCCATGCGCCCTGGTCTTCGCCGGTCTCTCTTGCCTTTTCCTTTTGGTGCGGTCCGCTAAAGTTTGGCGGTGGAACGCGCCGCCCTGCAGCCGAATTCTGCGCCGTTTGCGCACTTCTTCACAGGACCGGATCTTCCCGCCGAGCTTTGGCGGCGGGACAGAGACGGGTCTCGCGACAGAGACGATGCCGGACAGACACGGCGGACACGTGCGCGCGAATCCGAAGACCGGCGCCTCTCGTTTCCCCGCGCGCGCTCGCGTCTGCCTGAGCCTGGAAGAGTTTCGTCGCCGCGCTGTGAGCATGACTTCGTACGGAGAGTGGGGCGAGAGGCCGCGCAAGAGCGCGTACGACCCCAAGTATCCCGTGGTCAAGCAGTTCCCCAGCATCGGGGACAACCTGCGCAACATGAACATGGGCGACTACGCCCGCGTCGCGACCTTCACCGCCGGCGGATATTACATCGGCTATATCATCGGTACGTTAGAGTCTCTGCGATGGCGTCTCTGGGAGCCTGACCGCGACCCAGAAGCTTTTGAATGTCACGCGCGAACCGCGGCTCAGCCTCGTCTGCTTGTTCGCAGGATTCCGCCCGTACACGATCCGGGTGCCCACTGCTAGGTTCACCGCTTTGTGCTGCGGCATCGGCGGGCTCATGGCGTCCTACCTGAGCTCGAGACAGCGCCTGACTGGGTACTTTCCGAACAAAGCCGAGTACGATGCGATGGTGAGTTATCCGATTCATTCATCTATCCTTTCCCTTGGCGACCTGGTGTTGCGTTTTCAACTACCACTACGATGTCTTCTACTTGTTCTTCTTCTTCTTCTTCTTCTTTCTTCTTCTTTCTCTGTGTTCACGCTTCTTTCTCTCACGCTTCTTTCTCTCACGCTTCTTTCTCTCACGCCAACTGTGTCCTAGGTGCGTGCGAAGGCGGAGGAAGACTAGCGACCGGGGGCGTGAAAGGCAACTGCAAGGGTTGTGCTCGGAGGCAGCTCTCGACCGTTTGGGTTCGTTGCTAGCAAATCCAAAAAAAAACACGCGCTTCTTCCTTCTGGTAGCCGATCAAATTGATCAGATTGATCACATGCGTCGTATTGATGCTATCCTGTTTTGCACCTGTTTTGCACCTGTATTGCATCTGTTCAGCTGATGCATGATGAGCCGCGATTCCCTCGCCAAATGCCACCCTTCCCATAAGCATCCACTCACAGGCTCACGAGCGACAGCCTTCGAATCAAGCAGCCGGCGAAAGCGGCATTTCAAGTTGGAAGACCTCGGCTTCGTGGTGCGGTGCGTAGAAAGAAGCTTCTTGAGGCAATGAAGAGCAGCCAGCCCATCGACGGCTTCTTTCGCGGTGCGACCGAACCATTCGCTCACACCTCTCAGTCGTGGTCTTCGTCATCTTCTCTGTCGTTGCGCGCCAAGTCTTCATTACTGTCGTTGGCACCATCCCCATCATCACCATCATTTTCGTTGTCATCACCATCATCTGCGTCACTGCCTTCGTCACTATCCCCGTCACTATCCTCGTCACCATCGTCGTCGTCATCATCGTCGTCGTCGTCATCTTCTAGCCATTCAATAAATTTTTGCGTCTCCGGGTCGTAGAAAAGCTCGCCTTCGGGGGAGTCCCTAGATCAGTAGAAGCAGCCCCCGATCAGTGCCAACCATGCGAATCAGCGGTGCTCCTCTTTGCTCATTCTTGCTCAGCTTTGCTCAGCTCAACCAAGGGGAGCGACGATGGTGAGTAGTTGGTGCAGTACCTGGGACCCGACTGCCTCCGGCTTTTCCAGAGGTCAAGCCCGTCGTCGCTCAGCAAGTCGGCGTGCAAAAGGACCTGCAGGACGAAGCGGAACAAGGGGCGCCAAATCTCAGGAGCACGCCGCAGAGCAGCATCCTCCACCGCTCGGACGATCCCGAGCTCATCACGGTCTTCGTGCACCATCCTGTTCCCTAAAGACGCTAGTCTGCCCGTGACGAGCTGCAAGTTCCTGAGGACCTCGTTTCTGTTGCGCTCGTCCACTCCTTCGCCCTCGGGAACCGCCTCCGCCGTCATGTCCAGCAGCGCGAACGTGAAGCCAACCAAGCACTCGCCCCAGTCTCTATTTTGACTGAACTTCAAGCTTTTGATTTCCATGAGCAGGTCGTCATGATCCCCGCTCGCGCCCTGTTCTCCTTGGTTGTGCATGTGCTCTTGGATCATGTCACGGACGCTGTCGATGAAATCGTCATCGGCGGCATGCATTTCGGTGGCGACACCAACTATTGGCTCGTCATCGTCAGTCTCGCTGGGAAAGTCGTCATGCAACTGCTGGCGCCAGGTGTCGACCTCGTGGGCTCCCCAACTCTCGCACATCAGCGCATCGATCCCGGACTGCCGCAGGGAAGAAAAAATGCTGTCGTCGTCGACGTCGTCTCCATCGTAATCCTCATCTTCTTCTGCAGGATTCCACCGACGGCCAATGCCCTCTTCGCCCACGAGCGTGGGATCCGAGAAGGCGTCACGGCCCTCCAATTTCACGACATCAAAGCTCCCGCCATCCATGCCATCGTCGGTGCTCTCGTCCCGGCTATCCTCCTGGAGCAGGCTATCCGGCCCGCGGCGGGTGATCCGGGTGAATTCGGGCAGTCCCACCCCCGTATCTATGGTGCAGCCAATGCCGATCACACACCCGCGAGGGATCTGCAAGGGTCCACATAGCGTGAGGCAACCTCCGCGCGATAGGGACGAAAAGCAAAGGGGGAGTTGGACGGTACCTTCACGTTGCTTCCGATCAGCACCTGATCGCACAGGATGGCGTTCGTGGCCTGGACGTCGTTCCACACTTGGACTCCGGACCACAGGATGCAGTCCGTCAGCTCCACGTTCGCGCCGATCACGCAATCCCGCCCGACCAGGCACCTCTCTAGTCGCGAGCCAGGACCAACCCGAGTCCCGCTGCTGATGAGGCAAAGGGGCCCTGCGGACATCCAGAGGCATGCGAACTGCGCTCAGCGGACGCCAAAGCACGATCCACCTGCGCGCCTCAGCCAGGCTTACCGATGGACGCAGTGCGGTCGATGTCGACGCCTCGCTCGCGGTAGCAGCCATTTCGCGATGCGCGAAACGTGCTGTCGCCGAAGAAGGGGGTGTCTGGAGCATACGGAAGGACCAGGCGGCGAACGACGTCGAACGACACGTGCGCATACGTCCTGAAATCCTCGATCTTGGCGGCATACTGCTCCGCAGGCAGTACGTGCGCATAGATCCGCTTTCCCAGCTCGACGTTGCCCACCTCCGTCTTGCAAAAGTGACTGCGCATGTCCTGATAGTCCCAGTTGTCGGAGAAGGCTCCCAAGACGTCGGTGCTGCAGATGTCGATGCCACAGTCCAGGAGATCGTATCGCATCTCCACATCGTCGCCAGCATACTCACCGAGCAGCTCCGAAGACAGCACACAGACATCCGCCTCGATGTCGTCTTGCCAGTACACCACACGCGAGTCGTCGCCCTTGATCCCCACGACGAGGTCGTGGGTGAGACTTCGCAGCGCGCTGCCGTGCCCAATGGTCTTGAAAACCTGCAGCTCAGGTCAGAGGAAAGCGTGCTCTCTACACTGAAGCCATACAACGTCGTCTCGATTACCTTGGTCATGGAGCATTCTGGATCTCGTTTTCGGTTGGCCCTGTGGGCGTCCAGGGCGGCCCTGAGATTCATGTTGCTCACCACGTCGCCGGATATCAGAACGAAGGGATCCGAGCTGACGATCCCGTGGTTGTCCACCTCTCTCAAAGCGTCTCCGGCCGTGGTGCCATGGCTCACCATGCATTTCACCGAAATGGACGGCGGCAGCTTCGCATTCGCCAAGTGCCGTTCAACCTGGTCCGCCTTGTTTGCGCAGACCACGAAGAGCTCTTGGACGCCGGCCGCCGCCAAGAACTCCACAGAGAAATCCAGCATCGGCACGCCCACCAGGGGGCAAAGGACCTTGGGTCGGGACAGCGAGACTGGCCGAAACGTGCGCGTGAACGAGTCCGCAAGCAACACTGCCTGCAGCTTTTGCTCCGCCGCGGCCTCGCCGCCTTTGCCGCCCTCTTTCTTGCGTGCCATCACTGTCTGCTCCGCTTGCGGCGTGCTGTTCAACGCGACTGCAGAAGCGAATCCCGGCCGAGCGCGATGCGTCTGGGCCTTCGGCGGGAGAGGCAGCGACGGGCGTGGGCCATTTGCCGTCTCTGTCCACTATCCGTCCCGGTTCCGTGTGGCTGCGGCGCTCTGGCCGACGAGAGGCCGCCCGGCGCCGCGCTGCGCGCTACACCGCGTCGCCATGAGTATGCTCGCGGTCCAGATCGGTTTGATGCTGTTTGCGCTGTTCACCAGCGGCCTCGGAGAGGCGCTGGGCTACTACTTCGTGTACCGGACGGAGAGCTACAAGGCAAGCAAACGCCCTTAGCAGTCTTGACAGCGCCTTTTCTCACCTTTGCGCGTCTGCGACACAGAAACTGAAGCGGAATATCCTGCGCGTAACTCAGGACTATGCCAAGGCGAGACGAGATGCAGCTGCCGCAAACGATGAGAAGAGCAAAGCAGCCAAGAACGAGAAACGCCTTCAGAAGGAGCTGCGCCTGCTGTCTGGCTCGCTGCTCCAGATGCGGACGCGCGTGATGATGCTTTTCAGCGTGACCATGATAGGCTTGGTCTGGGCTCTCAACTCGGCCTGTGCGGGGATCGTCGCCGCGAAGTTGCCGTTTGAGCCCTTCGCGATCTTGCACCCCTTGACGCACCGGGGTCTTGCGGGCGAGGACTACACCGACTGCTCTGTAGCGTTCTTCTTCATGCTTTGCTCGGGCGCTGCCCGGGCCTTTACATCAAAAATATGGGGGGAGAAGTTGCCAAGAGAAGTGGAGACCCTTGGCAGCAACATCGCGGAGATCCAGGAGAGCCTCAAGGCATTCGAGGAAAGGATGTGACTGGCTTCAAATTCTCGCTCTGACTCTTGTCCAGACTCTCCCTCAGACTCTCGCTCCGTTGTTTTCACGTATGTGCAGCGCCTGGCTCGCTGTCGCCTTCTTTCTCTGTTTCTCTTTCTCTCTTCCGCTCTGCCTCTCTAGGTCCGCAAGTTCGCCGCGAGTTCGTGCTGCTAGCGCCTCACGGCGCCACTCTTTCATAATACTTGCAGTTGCGTCGAAACGCCTCCAGCTCCTCGGGCTCCGCGTATTTCCACACCTTGTGCAGTCCAACCGGCTTGAAGTCGGTCAGGTCGATCTTCAGCTCCCGCGCTGCACTTGTTTGCTCGAGCGCAAAATGCGCCGCATCCGTGGGGGAAGGAAGCGGGGCCGACAGGCCCGCCAGGACCGACCCGAAGTACTGGTCTTCCAAGGCGGAATGGAAGACGCAGTGTGCACTTGTGGTGTCTTGGAAGTCGCGGAAAGGACACGCGTCTATTACTTTGAGCATCCAGTCCACATTGCGCAGCGAGAAGCCGCCGTTGCCGACGTAGATGCACTCTGGCCAAGCACCTGAGAACCGGGTGAGCAAGAAGGCAGCCCCTCAGTTTCCCAATGCAACGACTCACCGATGGGAGATGCTTCTCCACTCGTGACATGGACTTGCGCCCAGCTGTGCAACTGCTCGCCCTTCTTGCAGGCTTGACTCGTCGGCCAAGGCGCGCCGATGTACGCCAGATGTTCATATTCCCGCAGGTTGAGCTCCCTGCACAAGAAGCTACGCCAAAGAACGAGCGGAAGAATGATCTACACCGTCCCGCTGACGGCGTCGGTTCAGTAGATTTCTTGCACGCCGTACCTGTCCGTCTGTACAACCAGAACGAAAGGAGCCGCGCGTCCTTCCCAGAAGATCCGCTCCATGAAGATTCTGCCGACGTGCAGCTTCTGTCTGCTTGGAAACTGCCTGTGCAGTAGGTAGTCCAGGGGCAACGCCGCAACAGCAATGCTCGGCGCGGGCTTCTCAAGCTGCTCCGCCACCACCAACAGCTCCCTGCCAAGATCGCCGTCAACGCGAAGAAGAAGAGCAGCCGAACTCGCCAAGGCGCTTTGAAGTCTTACTCTTTCAGATGAGAGGCCCATTTCAGCGTCTGAGGAATGCATAGAATGCTGATGCAGGCACCAGGTGCATACTCGACCACGGAGCTCAGCACGGGTAGAGCGTATGGAGATGGCCTCGAGTCAATGAAGACAGCTTCCAGCTCGCACCCCTGTGAGTGCCCATGCGTGAACGCGTCGGCTTCCTTGCCTTCGTTGCCCTTTGCCGTGCAAGCACAAGCCAAGACAAGCACCAGGAAGTTGCGGCTCATCGTCGTACTCGTGCGAAACGCGGCGGACAATTGCGCTGAGCATAGCGCCAAACGACGAAGACGTTCGAATCCTCTGCAGATGTTCCTAAACTTGAGTCTCCTCTAATACTACAAATATAATTATTGTTAACGGCTTCAAATTAAAGCTCCAAGTTCATTGTCGTGGCTTTGTCATGAATATACGTATTCGGAAGTAGTGCAATTTGACGAATATTAGTTACGCCCGCATGCAGCCTGTAGCGCCGGACGGAAAAAAACGCCCATCTATCGGCCGGAGATCTGAGCCTGCGGAGGCGCCCATCCGCAGGGATGGCCGCGCAGGTCACCACCGATGAGGAGGAAGAGGATGTCCCCACCATTCCGGCCCTCCTGAGGGCTGTCAGTGACCTGTACCAGGAGGGACAGCTGACGCCCGAGCAGAAAGGCGCCGTCAAGGACGAGATCCTCAGCGGCGACAGCGACAGCGCCCAAAAAGCGCAGGCCCTCCTGCAAGACATACTATCTGCGGGAGAGACGAAAGTGGAGAAGACGCCCGGGACGTCTCAGATGAACGATGAATTGGAAAGGTTGCTCGACAGTCCGCCAGGTAGCCGAAGATCCGCGTGCGGACAAGCACTCGAGGCAAGACTGACCACGCGATAGACCCCAAACTTCAGCCGACTCTGCGCCGGAGACTCTCGCGGGAGGATGAAGAGCAAGTCCGACTGGAGCGGCTAGAGGAGGTGGAGGCGCTCGGCGCTATCTACGAGGACGACTTTTCGCAAGCCAGCGAGTTTGAGTATGTGCTGTTCCTCCGGCCTCCGGAGATGGAGACCCTCTGCGGTGGCGGCGGGATGTTTCCTGTGCCCCTGATGGCAATGATTCCGCACCTCAAGCCGGAAGACGTTCGACTGGTCCTGCACGTGTACATCACGGAGGAGTATCCCATCACCCCGCCGATCCTCGAGCTGTTGGACCCCTCCGCAGTCGTTCCAAAGCAGAAGCTTCGCGCGCTGCGCGCGGTGCTGGAGGGCATCGCCGCAGCCACGGACATCTGCATGGTCTACACGTTGGCATCCCAGGCCCAGGAAACGCTTCAGCAGGTGCTGGAGGAGAAGCTGCTGGATTTCAACCAGCGGGTCGTAGTCGACAGCAGGGGCAAGTGGCAGTTTCGGAACCAGAATGCGACGCCGGGTCTGGCGGGGGCGATTGCTCCGGAGGCGCAATCGCCCCTGATCTACGAGAGTGACGAAGATGTGCCGGAGGAGGTGGCCAAGCAAATCACTGCCGGGGCAACGGACTGGCGTTGCGAGATGCGGAGACGGGGGATCCCGCTTCGGGCGATCCTCGCCGCCAAGTACCTGGATGATCTGTACGAAATGGAGTACAAAAGCTCGTTTGACCTGCATCCATCCATGTTTGTGGGCGTGTCGACCCTTTTCCGTGCAATGAAAGACTCGGGTCGCGGTGTGCTGAAGATCGAGAACATCATGCGCACCGACCTGGCCCTCGCGTTCGTGAATAGGTGGCAGCAGTTTGCAGAACAGTATGGATCACAGCGGAATACCACGCTTGACTTTCCCACCGACAGGCTCTCGTACGTGTTGAAGGGAGGCTGCGGAGCGTTCGCCTTCAACTGCGAGGATGACAGCAGCAACCCGCCTTGTGCGCAGCCGATCACCGCGTTCCATGGAACGCAGCAGCACCGGCTGCCCTCCATCGTGCGCAACGGACTCTGCGTACCAGGAGTTGACGTGTCGCATCGCTTGGATCAGGGCTACTACGGGAAGGGAATCTACGTCTCGCCCGATCCAGACGTGGCACTGGGATACTCGAACGATCACCGCGTCGTGGTCTGCGCCGTGCTCCTTGGCCAGGCGTACCGACCATCTTCGTTCGATCCACTCTACGGAGCAAGCCGCCTGGCGTCATATGATTCGCATACCTCCCCGGACGGCTGGAGCGAGCTGGTGCTATTCGAGAACGAACAAGTGCTGCCGTGCTGGTTGGCGTATACGAAGCACCTTTCCCAAGATTCGGAGCCGCGCGAGGGCGAAGTCTTCACCATCGCAGACTCTGGGTCCATCTATACCGTGGGAGGGAGATTCCAGACGGCCGAGACTGCTGATGTAACGGCGTCGCTGTCGAAGGAGGAACTCGCGAGACGCGCCGCGTTCTGGTTCGGCGAGAAAAGATCACGGCAGGTGCTGGGCATCGCAGAGGCCAATGACGATGACGACCAAGCCGCTGGCTTCTCTTCGGTAGCAGGCGACCTGCAAAAGGCTGGAGCGCTCGAAGAGCATGGAGTCCACGCGTCTCATCGCACGGAAAGTAGAGGGAACTTCATCAACTGAAGCTGCTGCACTTCTCTGCGGCAATTTTGGCCTGGCTGATGGTAGCCTCTCGGGAACGTATGGGCATCCTACTCAGGGGACGAGCATCGGCGTCAGGACTTAGGACTCAAGACTCAGGACTCAGGACTCAGGATTCAGGATTCAGGATTCAGGGTTCAGGATACAGGATTCAGGGTTCAGCATTCACTGGCAAAGGCCTTTGGTCTTGAGAACTCGACCCAGCCGAGCCCATTCCGCCGAGGCTGAAGGCTTTGACAGCTTCTATGCGAGCCAGCGCTCACGGGTACCCTTCCCGAACTGGCTCCAAGAGATGGAGTACCTAAGGAGATGCGAGTTATTCGCTGTCTCGTTCCGTGGTACGGGGGTTAGGATGCAGGAGTGCCTTACCAGTCGCGGTAGAGCAGGATGGACTTCGCTACCAACCGAAGCTTCGCAGCGTGCGACAATCCATTTCGCCTTGCGTCATGGAGAAGCTGAAGCAGTGCATCGTCGTCCAGATGTGTTCCCTTCGCATCCCTAGCAACGCGGTATAGAAAGAGCACATGAGTGCGCGTTTGCTCGACCTTCCCATGATGCCGCACCGTACCTTCGTCGCATCGTGAATGCCACACTGATTCGTGGACAATCGATCCAGGGAGAGCATACACCCCCGTAGTGGATGATATTGCACCAACCTACGCTGCCCCCCGCCTGCACTGGCGCAGGTCGACTGGTCCCCAAGCCAAAGCGTATGCGGACCTTTCGGGTTTGATCAGGATCAGGTCGCGAAGCTGCAAGACGAAGCGCATTCCATCACCTGTCCCTCTTCTATGTGATCTGCGCGAGTTGCGGCGCGCAGGTGCGAGAAGTGATTCGGCTGATCGTAGAGGGGGTCCAGGGGTCGTGGGATGACGTGCAAGCACCCCGAATCTGGCGTCGCGTCCGTCAAAGCTATCCAGACGTTCATGATGTTCGGCGCATCCGTCTCGGCGTCATGAGCTTCGTCATAGCGATAGTCTCGATGGGGAAGGCTGAAGCCTCGCCGCCCTGGTCCCTCGACAGCATTCGCTTGCCCCTGCATACTCGGCGAGAGCGCCCAGACAAAAATGGATGGCTCAAGCGTCGCTCGCTCCGGCCCCAGCAGCCCACTCGCATCGACCAGAGCGCCGGCACGGCCAAGCACCCTCCACAGCACGTCGTACACCTTGGCAGCACGCAGTGGGTGAGTCTGGGACAAGCACCGAAGCTCGCGAAAGCCGCCCTCGGTACTTACCAGGGCAAAGCTAGGGGGCCAGCCAGCCTTCGTGACTGCTTTGACGGCCTTTGCCGCCTCCTCGGCGTCCGCGCGGGCCTCAGCTGTCTCCGCTTCGACGGTAAAGTAGCCTCGAAGCTCATACTGGTCTCTCGTGGTGGGACTTGCGCCGTTTTGCACGCTTATCCCTTCTGGTGGAGCAGCTGTGGTCTCTTCCGCAAAGATAGACTGCCAGTACTCCTGTGGTTGGAGCGCCTCTAGCGCTCTCTGCTCCCCCGCAACGGCAGCCCACAGCAGTCGCTCCGCATCTGAGTCTTGGTCCACCTCCTCGGCGTCTGGGTTGCTCTCCGGATCGAAGAGAGCGGCAGCAAAGGCTCCGCTGAGGAAAGACAGCGGCGGCGGATCGTCGTCCGCTGCGGCGCCTTGCGTGTCAGATTCGGTTTTGCTGCGGAGGACGGCAAAGCGCTCTGTGGGAGCAATGGATATGGCATCATTCATCGATGCTGAGGAGACAGGTGAGCGGGTCTTGGATGTGCACTTCCCCACTCCCTCAGAATCTCAGGCCTGAGGCGCAGTGAATGGTGAAGTCGGGGCTGCTGCGGATCTTATTTGGATCTTTGGGTTCGGGGAGCTTTGGGCCGAGTCTTCTTCTTGTTCTTGTTCTTGTTCTTCTTCTTCTTCTTCTTCTTCTTCTTCTTCTTCTTCTTCTTCTTCTTCTCCAGGCCGCACAGACGATCCATTCATCAAGAAGAGTCTCTTTCAAAAATGCCTGGCCGGTGTTCTGTTGGAAGAGCAGCGTTTTGCTTCTTTGCGACAGGAGTGAGTGCGATGGAAAGGGCCTGGCGGCATTGCTGGCTTCGGAGTCTTGTCAAGTCAAGGCCGACTCTTTCTGCTGTTCTCTATTCTGCTCGCCCCATCGCCTGTGTCCTCTGCACGATGCAAAGGCATCCACTGGACTAGTCTTCAAAGGGGAGTAGCTCGATGTTTGGTCGCGCGGCTGCGTCGGGGAAGAGCAGATCCAGCAGCGGCGAGTCGCTACTCTCGACATCGACCGCGAGCGCCTGGTCGCGGCGGTACTCCCACAGATCTTTCGTCAGGGCCGCCCAGTTCACGTATCTCTCCTGCTTGCTCAGCTCCACGTGGATGCAGCGTGGCGCTCCTCCGTCGAAGTACCACATGGCGTCCCTGGCTTGCACCCGATGCCGCAGCGCAATGTTCGGGATCAGCACCTCGCCAGCAACCCGGAGACTCAATCTCGTCGGAGAGACATCCAGCAGTACAGCGGACTTGGCAACATCCGACGGCAAGGGCACTAGTACATGGACTTCTGAGGGGTTCTGCTCCCAGCACAGCGCTGAGAAGCAGGCCGAGTGAAATCTTGCCGAGTCCAAAGGCGCGTCGATCTGCAGATCTTCTCGCTGTAGACTGCCCAGCGCTAGCCGCGCTCTCGACAGACCTCTGCGGCGTGGAACTTGCGTCCAAAACGCAGCGGACGAAGCAAGCAACAGCGCAAGCAGCAGTGCGAGCATTGCCGATGTCATCTCTCGACTCGACGCCGAGACAAAGCGCAAGCTAAGCAGAGTGGAATGCAGTCATTGTCTTTTCCAGCTCTCTTTGCTCTTGGGGAAAAGTCACGTACACGGGACACGCACAGGGATCTTGAGATCGTTCGAGCAGCGCGGGAAGATGTGCCCAGCGAACCGCTGAGACTGCATGAAATATCATGACGAAACAAAGGCGTCTCTATGGCGGTTTCGGTTTCGGTTTTGGTTTTTGGTTTTTGGTTTTCGGTTTTCGGTTTTCTGGTGTTGATCAAAATCATGAAATGCCTGTTTTTCCTTATGAAAATCACAATCACCTAAATGATAAACTCATATTCTTCTTTTCGTGGACCCGCCACGCAATCTATGGAGCTGAGTTCCGAGTTCACTGATACAACGGCCGCAGCAAGCTGACCTCGCTCGCGTCATCGGCGATCTTCACTGGCCAACCGGACTCTGCGCTACGTAAGCTGGCCAGGAAACGGTATGTTGCGCGATGCACGCGATCGAGGGCTCGCGGGACGCAAACCAAACCTTGAAGTGGCGCTCAACAGCTGATTAGGCTGCAAGCTGGCAGTTCGGACAGGCGCTCGTTGGACCGCTGCGGTGGGGGTCAGTGGAGATGCTCTTACGTAGTCGCCTACCATTGGTGCATCCAGACTGCCCCACGGCTGCGCAGGTACGTCACCAGGAGGCACGTGCCTCCGCCAGGATACCGGTCAGCCATTGGTTTTCTCCCGAAACCTTTTCACGCCTTGAAACTGGGAATTTCGCGGCCAGCACCGGCCGCGAAGGATTCCGGGCTTCTCACTGGCATCTGTCACGGGAGTGGATCTAGAAGCTTGAATGCCTGCGTCCACGTGACAGCTTCTCGGCCCAATGAGCTCGCTTCCGAGCTTTGCGCCTGTGGGATGCTGCCACGCCAGTCCGAGGCTACGTCGCCGCAGCCAAGTTTCGTGTTTTGGGCTGCGGATTGCCTCCGTCTTCCCGAAACCCACCTTCACCTTCAGAACTCCGCGTGAAGAGACACTGGTGGCTCCGGGCCACGCACGCCACGCCTGAGCTCCGCAGCGCCTGATCGGGCTCCTGTAGACATCCGCCTGCGTCGCGTGACAGACCGCCACAAGACGCCGAGTGGCGCACGGTTGGCACCGCCGCTTGGATTCCGGCGGAGGCACCGAGAGCGAAGCGGCCGCGGAGCGCTGGGAGCGCCGAGAGCGAAGCGGAAGAGGCAAGCAAGAGCGCCATGGCGGAGAGCGGCAGCCAGAACACCTGGGACCCGCTGTTCGACAGCTTGGACGGCGCGAGCGACAGCGGACTGCTGTCCCTCAAGGGAGCCGACGACGACGGGAGCAGTAGTCAGAAGGAATTTGCGGCCGACAAGGATGGCTTTCTCTGCAGCGCCAGCCAGGACCCCGGCTCGGCGAGTCAGAGCGACGCCACCACGCGGCCCCGAGAGGAGTCCGGCGGGGATTCCGCGCAGGAGCCGCCGGCGAAACGGGCCAAATCCCGCGTGCCGGCCATGGAGCGCGTGCCGGAGCCCCGGATAGCGGCTCCGGCGGAAGCGGCGGACAAGGACGAGAAGCGGAAGGGTGAGCCGAAGGAGAGCTTCGGAGCTCGCGTGGCCGCGATGGTCAAGAAGGTCAACGAAGCGCGCGGGGAAGGCGCCGGCGAGCAGCTGGACCTGGACGCGCTCGGGGAGAACGAGAAGCGCCGGAGGAAAGAGCGGAACCAGCGGG
>JAAMXY010001721.1:0-12141 GCA_019677205.1 Pinguiococcus pyrenoidosus
GTCCACGTCGTCCTTCTTTGGAGCCACCACGTCTCCACCCCCCGTGCCCGCTGGGCGGAAGCGCAGCTTGAGGAAGGCCTTCGCGTCGTTGAAAAGAGCCGCCTCGACTGCAAACACTTTGCGATTGTAAACCTCCACGAAGTGCACCCGCCGCAAGTATGCCAGGCAGAGATCCAGGCGGGCCGCCTCGGAGCTCGGCGATCCACCAATCGCGTCCTTGATCGCCGCCTTCGAGACGAGACCTGCAAACGAGAGCCTCGGCTCCTCCTCCTCGCCCTCCGCAGCTTCGCTCTGAATCTTCCGAAGCTCGTCGAGCTCCTTCGCCAGCTCGGTGGCCTGCTTCAGATCTTCGGCGATCGACGTCGTCTTCGCCTGTGCCTCCGACAGCGCCTCTATCTGCACCCTGAATGGATTGAATCCATTCGACTCCTTGGAGACGTCCGCCTCCAGGATCCACGTGGTCACCGGCGGTACGCCCATCTTGGGCGGCGGTACGCGCTGCAAGGCCGCCTCGTGCGCCGGGTCACCCTTGGGAAACTTTTCCGGGTCCGGCTTCTGATCCACCTCCAGCGGCACCTCGAGCTGCCCCAGCGCCGTCTTGTAGGCTTCGTACTCGTCCGACGCCTCGGCTTCCACGGACAGCTCGATCCAGACCGTCCGCTGATACATCATGCTGAGGTACTTGGGAAGGTTGCCGTCCGCATCACTGCGACGGGTATGGGCCGGCCCGAAGTGCACTCCCGCGATGGCCTCGGCAGGCAGCACCCGAGCCACCGCCGCCTCCACCGTGATCCGACTCACGCACACCGGCACGTGGCGGTAGGTCATGATCCGGCCGCCGTGGAAGCTCTCCAGCAGGAACTTGGCCGCTTCGCTGCTCTCCTTCGCGTCGGACTTGGCCGCCTCGGCCAGCTTGGAGTCTGGCCCGCGACTCACCAACGACAGCGCCTTGGACGGATCCGCCTGCACGTCCTTGGCGAAGCGCTTGGCCGCCTGCTGGCAGCGCAGCTCCATCTTCTCGTGGCTGTCGCGTCGCTGGCGCGGACAGCAGCGCTCGAGGAGCCAGTCCTGCTGCAGCAACTCCGCGGCCAGAAAGCCCTGGTAGCGCGCGACATACTCGCGCTTGTAAGCGGCGTAGCGCTCGTAAAAGACCTCCGGAGACGCGCCCGCCGCGTCCGTGGGCTGCGCCCGCATGAAATCCACGTAGCTCTGCAGCGCTTCCAGACGCGGCAGGAAGGTCACCATGCGCCTGGGGGCGCTGTCCTCGCCAGCGCCGTCCTGGCGACCGCGGTGGCGCCCGCGGTTGCCCATGGGGCCTCCTCTCCTGCGGTTGCGGCCGCCGTAGCCATTGTCTGGACAGGAATGGGCGAGGTGAGGCGGATCCAAGGCCGCATGCTGCCGCTCGAGCTTACCGCGCTCCGAAGCGAAAGAGTCGCGCCGATGCCGACCGCGGCCGTAGATCTCCAGGTCCGCCATCACACGCGCGCGGCCGCACAAGGAAAGCTAGGGTTGCGAGAGGAGCTCAGCTGCTCTCCTCCCCGTGTAGGGCGGTTGAGAAAAGTTATTTTTTATGGGTTTTCCTATATTTACTTTCACATCTTTGAAATATTTCAAAATAAATATTCATAAAATGTATCTATATAACACCCCAAAAACTTTAATAAAATATTTTTGAAACAAATTATAAAATCTCCCGGGACGAACGGATCGTTCCCATTTCGGGGACTTCAGCTTCGGAACATTCACATGTCATGATGTGACATGTGACATCTGGCGTCGGGAGTGTTCATGGTGACCGACTGCGATGGCAAAGTCACGCCTTCTCAAGCGCCGCTCGATGCCTGGCACCATGGTTCCAGCGCGCTCCGCTGCGCAAGCCGGGCGGCAGCAGCTGTGTTCAGTTCGTGTGCCACACTGAGAAAAGGAAGATAGGGAATCGTGGGAAAGACACCGGGGACCATGGAAGAGACGACCAAATCGGCAGCTGGAGCGGCCCGCACGCCTTCCAAGCCCACGAAGGCGAACAAGCGGACGCGATCGTCCCCCCGGGTGGAGATCAGTAGTGTTCTGGATGCGGGCTCCTCGGCGGCGGTATCGAACAGTACAGCGCGGGTTTCCGTGATTATGGCCGACCTGGTGGATCAGCAGATCTTCTACTCCAAGAGAATAGGCCACGACAGACACCGCCTCGCTGCGATCGACCGCCGAATCAATCAGGCGGAGCAGGTAGCAGGACCAAAAGAGGGCTCACCGAGACGCCTGCGGAACCGATCCCACCATAGATCTCTCATGCAATCTGGTTCTCTCCGCAGCGAGTCTCTCAGGTCCGGGCGCAGATACTCGAGAAACGCGGACTTCCGGCCACCGAGCGGATGCAGGAGGTCGCGATCCGGCGTCTGGAGGACAAGCTGGATCGCGCGCTGCAACGGCACCACCTGAAGGTGTGACGTCTCAGCGTAGTGAGAGCTGCTTGGTGACTGGCTTTGTGTGTGGCCTGACTTTCCCACCCACCTGCTTACGCCACAGTGTGCGGCGAACGAGAAAAAAGTGGAGAGCATCAACAACTTGCGGATCCAGAAGACCACCCAGAAGACCGTGTACGAGGGCCTGCAGCGCGACCTGCAGGAGAAGCGGCGCCAGCTGGACCGGCTGCTGCAGGTGACGCAGCAGTCCATCGGCGAGAAGGAGAACGTCCAGCGGGCCTCGGAGGCGCTCCGGGCGCAGATGACAGAGGAGAGCACCAGCTTCGGCGCGGAGTACGAAGAGGTGCTGCAGGAGATGCAGGAGCACTCGCTGTTCAACTCGGACGCCATGTCCACGGCGCAGAAGGCCACGGCCAGTCCCTTCGCCGTGCTGCAAGGGTCGCCACTCAAGTCCGACCGAGAGGCCAAGGGCAAGGCCGAGCTGGACATGCTGCGCAAGAACGTCGCCAAGCAGTACTGGGGCATCGCCAAGCGGAAGCTGGACCTGGACCAGCTGGACACCAGCATCGACACGCTGGAGTCGGACTTGGAGAGAATCAAGCAGAGCACGAATGTGCAGGTCCGTGCCTTGCAGTCATCCGCTGCACCCCTGGAGCTTGATCCGTGAGTCAAACAGTCCAGCTGAGCGCATGCATCCCGCGGAAACGATTCCTCTTGCCTTGCAGAACGTCGCGGATCTGGTGCCACTGCTGCAGGCGTCCGAGGAGCAGAACTTCTCGCTGTACAACATGATCAACGACCTCACGAAGGAGATGGAGGAGATCGAGATCGAGAGGCAGCAGCTCGATGCGGAGATGAAGCGCTACCGCGAGAAGGCGGCGCAGCAGGCGCAGAACCGCGAGAGGATCAAGCAGGATCTGGAGGGGCAGATCCAGAAGAGCCGCGTGCAGACGCAGAAGAAGGACACGGAGCACGCGCGCGATGGAGAGCACCTCTACGCGTGCGCAGATGGCATCGGCAACCTCTTCAACAAGCTCGGCTGCAACAACGAGACGCTCAGTCAGCAGCTGGCCTCCACGGGCATCACCGAGCGCAACATCATGGTCTTCCTCGGCGTGATCGAAGAGCGGGTCTACGAGCTGGTGGAGCTCTACGAGATCTTCGTGCACAATGGCGCCATGCCAGGCCCGGGCGGGGACGCCACCCAGGGCTCCACCTCTCTCCGCGCTCTGCCTTCCAAGACCGAGCCGACGATCCCCTCTCCGAGCGTCCTGCCCTCCGTGCACGACGTGGACGAGGACGAGGATGGGGCCAACAACTCCTCGTACCGCATGTCGCCGAAAGGTGCCCCGCGTGGCCAGCCGGTCGACGACAGGGACTCGCTTTGACACCGTCCGACGGCCTTGAGAGAGAACGCAACAGCGAAATAAAGAAGAGAGGAGACAAGGGAGAGCGCCAGCTAGAGCGAGAGGAAGAGACGGGAAAGAAGAAAGAAGGAAGAGAGAACGAAAGATAGAAAGAGAGGAAAGCCCCGAGGCTTATCTTATACAGTGTGTTACAATTTCGATTTTTGAAGGATACCGATCATGGATAATTCAGAAGTCGGAATATCACTTTTATGCATTCTTCGGAAACAAAGTCGAAACGGTCCCTGGGGATGCTTGAATCTTCCGGCGTGCATGCGCATTTGAATTTGGCAGCGTCTCCTTTGCCGCTTGCACGATGGCCGCTCATTGGTATAGAAATCTTGCAACGACCCTCCAGCACTCCCGTGGCGAGCCACTACCGCGGGAACCGGGCCTATCGAAAATATATGGCGAACTGTCGAGCGGCCGCATCATCTCCGTCTATGCATCGGTTCGGAGGCGGATCGATCAGATCGATTGGAGGGTGTCTAGAGTGTGTCTATGTGGTACAATATGGACACACCTGAGGGACCGAGTTGTGCAAGATGTTGATGAGCTCAAGTCCATCATCGTCGACTTGTTCTGCGGTGAAAAGCTGGAGACGAGAGTCGTTGTGGACTTGCTTCCGAGTCTATGCATGATTTCTCAACGTGGCTGGCCAATGTCGGTTGACGCCGCGGGACTCGGATCGCCAGCGCCTTGCAGCGCCGCGCTCGTGCGTAAAAAGAGCTTTAAGGCTTTTCTATGTCGCACACCTTCACTCTGTCCACTTCGAACTGGAATCTGCTGTTGCAGCCTTGCTTTCACGCGGCATGATATTCGGTTCTTGTCAACTGACCTCGTTGAAACATCACCCGGATCCCTTCGGGCGTGGGGATGTTCGCTAAAGTGGCGTCACCCGACGGTGGCGCCGGTGATGACGGAGGTGCCGGCTGCTGCGGGGCGGGGTGGGCGACGTAATTAGCAGAAGCGAGATCCCACGATAATTGGATGCCTCCTATTCAAAATCTCATTTTAGTTCTTTTTATTGAAAATAGTACCTGTATTACAGCCCCACAAGGTCAACCAAGCAAAAGTTCCCGCCAAAATGGCCCTCGAAAAGCGCAAAAGGCGCAGGGTTCGCACGCGAACGCGTTGGTTCCGCCCCTGTCATCTTTGGTCCCGGAGCTCCGGATCGTCCTCCAGACCGTGGGCGCCCAAGCATGGATTTCTCCCAGATGACCAAGGCGGAGATCGACGCGTTGACGCCCGAGCAGCACAAGGCCTTCACCAAGGAGCAGAAGAAAGCGCTGAAAGAGCGGAAGCGAGAGCTGTTTTTGGCCGAGAACGCCGATCGACTGGCGGCCAAGAAGCCGAAGCTAAGCAAAGCGGAGCAGCGGAAACGTCAGGAGCAGCAACGCGCAGCCAAGGTGCCTTTGCCTTTCCCTCCAGCATCCGAACCACGCAGGGGAGATCTGAAGCCAATTTGGCCCCCAGGGTCAGAATTCCTCGGGGCAGAAGCCGGGCAAGGACGCGAAGGCAGAGCAGAAGTCTAGGCCGAGGCAGAAGCAGCAGGCAGGCGAGAGGAAGCAGCACGCGGCGGAGGCTAGAGAGGTGGGGTGATGCGTTGTGCCGCGGGGATGCTGCTGGTGTCGGGAGGGCCTTACCATGTGACGAACGCCGGATGGTACAGAGCTCAGAGGCGGTGTCGGCTTTCCGTGCGGTTCACCTCTTCAGCCATCTGCCGAAGCACGACATGCCCAGGCACGACCCTTCCATCCATCGGTCCATCGCAGACCTGGGGCTCAAATACGCCCGCGGGCAGATCACTGGCACGGACGCGAGGGTCTTCGCGATGCTTCAGGTACGTCCGGCTGCTCCCACGGCTTCGGAGCTTTGGCGTCGGGCGCTCACCGACGTGGGCATTCCGCAGGCCTTCCGGGCGCTTGTGGAAGATTACGAGCCTCCGCAGGACCAAGAGATGTCGCGACACCTTGCGCGCCGTCTCGATGCCTCGTTCAACTTCTTGACGCAGTGCCGCCCGCACACCAGGAGCATGGGCAACATGATGCGAACCATTAAGCAAGTCGTGGCGAAGCTGCCGGAGGAAGGACTGGATGAAGGCAGCGCTGGCTCCTCCGCAGCGCCGGGTTTGTCCGATGACGAGAAGAAGGCGAAAGTCATTGAGCGGGTTGATGAGCTCATCAGTCGCATGCTCATCGCGGCGCAGCAGATAGCTAGAATTGGAGCAGAGCGAATATCCGACGGGGATGTGATCCTGACATACGGATACTCCTTTGCCGTCGAGCTGCTTCTGCGGGAGGCATGTGTGACATCATATAGACTGATCGTAGTGGATGCACGGCCTCTTCATGAGGGCCGACATCTTCTCCACAGCCTGACGCAGGCATGCCCGAAGCTGTCGATCACTCTGGTCTCCTTTGGCGGTACGTGATCAACATCTTCGAGGTGGGCGTGGGACGAAGGACTCATTTGCATGCGCCCGCTTCTCTCTCTTCGCCTGCAACCGTCCTTAGGCCTTAGCTATGCGCTTCAGGACGCAAACAAGGTGGTCCTGGGGGTCGATGCGCTCATGAGCAATGGTGCCGCCGTGGCACGAGCGGGAACTGCGGCGGTCGCGATGGCTGCGAAGGCTAGACACGTGCCCGTCATCGTGGCATGCGAGACCTACAAGCTCTCGCAGAAGGTGCAGCTGGACGCCATCGTGGCGAACGAGCTTGGGCCCGCCGCAGACATGCTCTGCACAAACAGTGAGAGCAAAGCGAGGTAGGCCCGATCAGGAGTGCCTCTTTGAAGCGATTGCCCTGGTCCTGACTCCTCTCGACTTGACTCCTCTCGACTTGACTCCTCTCGACTTGACTCCTCTCGCCTCGCATTGCCTCGTTTCAGCGAGCCGCTTCGGGTGGAGAGATTTGACACCGGCAATGAGGCTTCTCTTCTTGCAGAAGACTCCTCTTTGGAGGCGATCCCGGGTGTCGATTACCTCAATCCGCTCTTTGATGTCACGCCCATCGACTACATCAGCTTGGTGGTGTCCGAGGCTGGCTTCATGCCGCCAACCTCCGCGCCGGTGTTGCTTCGTGAGCGAGAAGACGACGAGATGTAGGCCTCGACGAATCAAAGAGACGAGTAAGCGAACCTTCCTTCTTGTTTTTCCTGGCTCGGTCAGCTCGTTGCTTCAGTCTGCGTGGCCACATGCATCACGGTACGCTTCTCAGGCGCACTCCCGCGCAGCAGGCTGTGATCCCCTTTCGCTCGGCGTACGAATCGTACGACCTCGGTGGCACCCGGCCTCCCCGGGAGACCTGCCGCTACGGAGATGACATCAGCTCTTGCAGCATTGGCTTGGCCCTTCGCATAACACAACTTTGGCCCACCCTGGCCAGTGGTTGCGTCTCGTTTCGCAGTGAAAGCTCCGAGCGCACTGGGATCTTCTGCTTCGTGGCGTGCTGCAGGTGTCGGCCGTGTATACCGTAGCGCTTGGAATTTGTTGATCATGGCGACTGTGGCATCTAGGAAGAAGCTCTTAGACGGTGCTCTGTTGGAGGCGGCAAGCAATCCGAGCGCATCACTGCACCTGTGAAATCGTTCTGGAAGGAACCCCTGCGCTTTGCTCGAAGTCCTGAACAGGTTCCGAGCACGGGTTTGAAGGGAAACTCGGCGACCTTCTCCCTGCGTACCATGTCAATCAGCCCGTGGCAGTACTCTCCCCGCTTGCACAATCCGAGCGACCTACCTGCGTTGCTGGAGCATTTTCCTGAGTGCCGCGAGGAGGAAGGGGTCTTGCACAATGGGAGCAAGTTGCGTCACCGTCGTGGATGCGCTCATCTGCTGGATTTTCAGCATCCTTCGTCGCTCTCTCAGAAGTTTCTGGAACTCGCCGTCGCGGGCGGTGAGCTTTGCCACGGCAGTGCGCGGAAAGCCTTCGCCGTCTCGTGAGGCTTCGATCACCACCGGCTCTTTGCTCAGGTCACCGTCAGGAACGAGACTTCCGTGCGTGCTGACCCCAACATCCAAGTAGGTGCCTCTGTCTCGAACATCCAAGTCTGCCAAAGTGACGCGAGCCTCGGGGGCACAGTTTGGCTCACAAGCCGAAGAAGGATCACTCGGATCCGCTGGACGGGGAAGCTTGCCAGCAGCATCTCCAGACGGATCATTTGCGTTCTCCAGGCTTCTGTCGTCACGGACGCTCGACTGAAAGTTGCCGCGACCGTCGAGCGCTGTGGTGGAATCCTCGCCTGCAGCGTTTTCAACTGCCTCAGTTGAGCAAACATCCTCCCGCACCAGTGGCGCATCTCCCGGATCTGCCTTTAGCTTCTCCCGAAGATCCCTTGAAGCACTCCGCTGGAGGACATCATCGTACGCTTGAAGCGCCGCGGAGCTTAGCGTTCGGATAGCCACTCGCCCTTGGCTGCCAGAGTGCTCCTCGGCTGCGCTGGCAGCCAGGCGCTTCAGGACGGTACTCAAGCCAGCAAAGAGCTTGTGCAGCAGCGCCTCGCCTTCGTCGTCGACAACTGCGCTGAAAAGACACTTGGCGCTCATCGTTGCGTAGCGAATGAAGGGAATGTGACGCTGGAGCTTGGTTGCGCTAGCGACGAAGCTGTCCACGAAGGTCGGCCGGTGCAAGATTCTGGGAGCAACCGCTGCAAGATCGTCGCTCAGCTTGGCAATGCATTGCATGGCAAAGACAGTGCATGTGGTGTCCTGTTCTCCGCCGCCTCGCAGTGCGAACGTCAGAATCTCGAGAAGCCTGTAACGGGGATCCAGGAGGGTGTCGTTGGCCGCTCCGCTCTCGACACTGTGATGATGGCAGATGACCGCACTCATCTCGAAGATGTACCCCATGGCCTCCGTCCCACATGGAGGTGACTTCCTTGATGCCTCTTGGTACTCAAGCACCAGTCGCTCGAGACACCTCGCAGCGACGCCTGCTTTCATCAACTCGTTGCGAATGGACACGTTTCGCGCCAACGCTGCTACGAGCCGGAAAATCGACTCCGGCAGGTCTGCGAGCGCTCTCCTGGAGGCCTCTTCAGGTGAACTTTCAGGGAACTCTACGTCTTCTAGGCGAGCCGGAACCTGTGGAAAGCGAAGCGTCACGGCCGCAACCACGCCGAAGTGCTTCAGCGTCTCGACCACCGCGAGACACTGCGCCAGATTCGCAAGCGCATCACCAGCAAGCTTCGCAAGCTGCGGCGTGATGCTCCATTCCAGCGCCTGGATGAGAAACTCGCCCATTCGATCCGCACACTGCTGCAGGCTAGGCTGGTAGTAGCCAGTGTCGTCGGCGGTTCGCATGTGGGGTTCGACACCGACCAGATGCTGACGCGAGTACAGCGGTGGTCGAGCGAGGTCGCGCATGAGGATGCACACGGCGACGCTGCAGCGAAGCTTGTGCGCATACCAAGGGTCCACGTCGAGAGGTGGGAGGCTGTCGGCAAGCTTCGGGCATTCCAGCATCTTCAAAGCTGAGAAGGCGTTGGCGGCGTTCCCGAGTTGAAGAATCTCTTTGAAGGTCTTCTCGTCCCTCCTGGCGATCCGGGCCAGCGCTCGACAGCTCCGTTCCATGCTGGTGAAGAGAAGCTCCCAGTTGTCGGGCTCGAACCTCTTGAGTTCCCCATCGTGCGCCTCGTGGACGCTGAGTGCGACGTTCCAGCAAAGATACCTCAGCACGTCCGTTTTCACGCTTCTCAGGATGTCTTCAGTTCGGCAGAGCCCTTCAAGGATGATTGCGCCGTTGAGGCGCTGGAGCACGCTGAGGCCGAAGATGTACTTGGGTGAGACTGGATGTACCAAGAACGTGATGATGCTGTCCAGAAGGCCTCCGCGGAAGATCTCGTTCAGCGACGCCTGCTTCTCGTCGTCACCCTGCTCCGCAACAAGCAGCAACAAGTCTTGATAAAGTCGGTCGGCGAAGTGCGCCGCGGTCGCATTCAGCGGCAGTCCATCGGGGTGGATAGTGGGCCGATCTCGCTTGAAGCAGAGGTTCAAGCTTCCCAGCAGCGCAACGACGAAGTGGAGACTCAGGCTTTGGTTGTCACCGGCGCAGAACGTCTTCAGCGTCCGAAAGGCTTCGCTGACAATCATCCCGTCCCGTCCAGCCTGTCTAGACGCCAATTGAAGGATGCAGAGAAGGGAGGCCGCGGCCACGTGTAGCTCCTGGCTGCCCAGCTGCCCAAGGATCCGGTGTAGCGCTTTGCCGGCGTTTCGCAACAGTCCGTCAAGAACGGTCGGGTACGCCACGGTGCACGCCAAGCGGTGGAGACAAAGCACGGCTCCAAGGTATATCTCAGTACAGTCCCAAAATACAAGCTTGACGATGCGAGCCGTCAGTTCGGTTAAATCAAGACCCTGGTGGAGCATTCCGGACACCGTTGAAGAATGCGTGTCCTTCACATTGATGTCGCTCAGCGTTCCCGCCGCTTGGGACAGGGCATCCAGCACCTTCAGAGCCTTGCAGAGCAGCTTTCGGTCGTCGTGGAGTAGCACCTTGCTCATCCTTCTCCCAATCTGACCACGCAGCAGCGGCTCCAGGCTTTCTCGCTGCCGCGCAAGTTGGGCGAGAAGCAGCAAGGCCTCGTTGCAAAGCGCGTCGCGATCAAGACAGGCGAGAACGCAGAGCAGGCCGGACGACTTGACGACTGTAGCGCGGCTGTCCGTGTATGAAGTTCGCGCGTACGTGGACCTGGTGAGATGCGTCAAGAGCCTCAGATAGACTCGGACGACGTCTGCGGGAAGGACGCCGCCAATCTGCTGAAGACGAACTGCCCTCCACTTCTTGTTCACATCTATCAAGTCCATCGTTTGGATGAGCTTGCGCCTCATGCGCTCCGCCCGAGAGAAGCGACTCCACTGCTCCTTTCGCCGCTCTAGAAAAACCTTTGCGCGGCGCTGAATCGCCCTGGCGGCCATGTCCATCTCGCGTGACAGGACACGCATGGCCTTGGCACAGACGTTCAGGCTGTTCATCCGCTCTGCGTACAGCGGCGCGAGGCCCTCGAAGAGGTATGCCAGCCGAAACGTGCGCTTGCTCCAGCCTTGCAGGAGAACGGGAAATCCCTGGCCGATCATTGACTCGAGGGCGACGCCCATGTGGCGGTGGACGTTCGGGTGCCGCCGCACCAGCAGGCGCAGCATGCGGAGCACGAGGCGACGCCGAGGAGGGTCATCCGTGGTCTCGATCTCTTCCAGCAGAGTCTCGCAGGCTACGATGAGCTCCGACCTGGAGAGGCGAAAAGTGTCCCAGTCGCTCACGAAGATGCCATCGCCGCAGTCCTCGTCGCCAAGCTCGTCGACGCCAGAAGCCCTTCGGGGACGCTTCTTGCCTTTGCCCAGCACCTCATCTTCGCTCACGAGCTTAAGCGAGTCGCCACCAAGCTTCTGGATGAGCTGCGGGATGCTGGAGCCAGCGGAGCTGCGGTGCAGGCCGCCTGCCCGCCTGGCATGCGCAAAGGCATTTGCACCGATCCGCCGGGTGCGCTCCAGGGGACCCCCAAGAGCCTCCTCCCAAGGCTCCGGCGGCTTATGGAGATGCCGATCCATGGTGAAGTGGCCAGCGGCGGCTGCAGACCCGACGCAAGGCTGCATGCGGGCGCCAAGCTTCCCTTGCGGAATGTGGTCGGAAGGAACGCCTGCAGAGTCCGGACTTTCCTCATTCCGAGATATTATTTTGAAATATTTAGATTAAGCTATGATATAAATTTATAGTATTCAAAATATACCAAAAACGGAAAATGTTGATGATTTATCCAATGAATGGAAACATTGGCAAAGCAAGCTCCAATGAAGCCTCTTGCAAGCCCATTCACTGGATCGCGAAACAAGCCATCATAATAACTCTAAACTACTACACCGATTTCATTCGTCCACGCCATTTCCGGAACCATAGCGGACCGGAAATCTGGGTCCGGAGCAGCGACTTGGTCGGACGCGCCGCCGCTCGGCAAATGCCCCTTCCGGTAGGTCGCTCGCTAATCGCGAGCTCGTGATCTTCCAGCTGCTGCCAGCTCTCGAGGCATCTCCTCTTCGTAGACAAATCTGCCTTAAGCTGGGCAGAGCTGAGCAAAAGCTGGATTGACCTGGAAGACAGACACTCGGCGGACGCTGGACAACGCTGGGCAGAAAGAAGAAAGAGGAAGAAGACAAAGAAGAAAAAGAAGAAAAAGAAGAAAAAGAAGGAAAAGAAGAAGAAGGAGCTGCTTCTTGGTCGAAGGAGCTGCTTCTTGGTCGAAGGAGCTGCTTCTTGGTCGAAGGAGCTGCTTCTTGGTCGAAGGAGCGGACAGCATGAAGATGGACCTGGACGATGCGGAGGA
>JAAMXY010001725.1:302-13245 GCA_019677205.1 Pinguiococcus pyrenoidosus
AGTCGCAACGTTGGTGCGTTGTCGCTTCCCTGACGCTGTCCGCCGCTGGGCGTGCCTGCCTTCTGCTTCTTCTTCCGGATCTTGTCCATCTGGAGGTCTTCCTGGATCGTTTTGGACAGGCGTCCACCTCCACCCATGCCACCTTGCCTTCTCGTGCCCTTGGTGGATCTAGACGACGCGACCGGGATGCCCAGCTCCTCGCGCGGAAACTCCGCGAGGATGCCGACCCCGAACTCCAGCTCCGCCTTCTCCACGGGCCTCCCGCCCTTCTTCCTGCGTCGGACCTTCTGTGCCTTTCCGATGCGACCTGCCCATGGACCCGGGGTGGTCACGACGTATTCCTTCCCTTCTTCCAGCGACTCCATGTCTCCGAGCGGCAGAAAGTCCGGCTGCTCCTCCAGCTGGTACGCCCCTTCGTCCACCTCTCGCCGAACAGCTCGCAGCTCTTTGAGGCTCTCCCCCACTACTTCGACGTTGGACGGGGCCGACTTGATCTGCTTGAGCAGATCCTCGAGCTGCCGTTCCTTCTTCTTCGCCTCCTTGGCCCACTCGCGCATCCCATCGCGCTGCGCGGCCCGCAGCTGCTCCTCCGCTGCTTGGGCCTTCGCCTCTGCTTCCTTGACACGCTCTTCTGCCGCTTCGTTCTTCTTCTGCACATCCGCTTCCAGCTGCTCCAGCTCCGCGCGCTGCTTTTCGGCCGCGAGCAGCATTTCGGACAGCTGTCGCTCCTGCTTTCCCAGCAGTTCGCGCGCCCGCTCGAGAATCCGGGCGCCAAGCTCCGACTTGCCCATCACCCTGTCCGCGGTCTCCAGACCGTAGCTGTCTCCCACCGAGGGGATTCGCATTCGGTAGGTGGGTCGACCATCTTCTCCAAGAAGCATGGCTCCCATGGCGAAGCGCTTCTGCTTGTCCGAAGCTGCGAAGTCTTTCAGGCGGGAGTAGTGCGTCGTCACCCCAACGAGCGCCCCGGCCTCGATGCAGCTCTCCACCACGGCCTGCGCCAGCGCCGATCCCTGACCCGGATCAGTCCCCGAGCCGATCTCGTCGCACAAGAGGAGCGCCCCCGGCTTGGCGCCGTGAATCATCTTCTCGAGCGTCAGGCAGTGCGCTTGGAAGGTGGACACCCCGGCACTGACGGACTGCTCGTCGCCGATGGCTGCCATGACCGGTGCGAAGATGTCGACGCGCGGCGCTCGGCTTAGATTCGCAGACGCCTCCTCTGAGCCGAGGTTCTTCAGGTTCTGTCCGGCATCGTGATGCACAGGCAGGGGCAAGCCCAGGCGGACGAGCATGGCGAGAAGGCCCATGGTTTTCAGCACGATGGTTTTGCCTCCGGCGTTGGGCCCACTGATGAGAAGCGCCTGCGGAGCGTGCTTCCCCGAGGCGTCGAAGAAGAGGTCGTTGCCGACGACTTTGGAAGCGACGTCCACCCTGGCGATCTCCCCAATCTGCCCACTGGCCGCAAAGGCTCGTATGCGCTCCTCCTCGGCCTTCTCGACTTCGTTGATGATGAGGACGGCATGCTTGGCCGCCTGGACGTTGATGACCCCCTCCTGGCCAACCTCCGGACAAACGCCTTTCCAGACCTTCCCGAGCGACAGCTTGGCTTGCAGGGTGTCGAGCGTGGTGGCAGCTTCGATCGACCTCTCCAGCTCGGGGATGAACTGCTTGACGAGCAGGGTCAGTTGCGAGAGGACGCGGGATTCCTCGCCGCGCAGAGTCGCCCGGAGCTCGCTCAGCTCGTTCGTCGGCTGAATCAGTGCCTCCGGCTCCACGTACACGGTCTTCCCACTCCGGCTGACGTCGTGCACGATGCCCACGCGGCGCTTCTGCGACGGAGCGACGGCCACAACGTAGCGGCCGTTGATCTTGTTCACGGTGGTGTCGCTGAGCTGATTCGTGAAGGAGTCGTCGCCGAGCAGCTGCTTCAGCTTCGCGTCAATGCTGGCGGTGGTCGCAGCGATCCGCTTGCGCAGGCGTCCGATTTCTGGAAACTTGTTCCCATCCAGCTCTCCGTCATCGTCGAAGGCTCCCTTGAGCCCATCCTTCAGCTCGTCTGGGATCTCAATCGGCTCCGCAAGCTCTTGCAGCAGTGGGATGACCGCCTTCTCATCCATGGCCTGCATCAAAAAGCGGCGAAGCTCCAGCAGCGCCGCGGCCCCCCTCTCCACGGCGACCAGCTCGTCCACCTCGACGGTCGGCAGGCGCTTGGCCCGCTCCAGCGCCGTCGAGAAGTCCATGTCCACGGACAGCGGGAGAGCTTCCGGCAGGCTCTCGAGCTCCTCCAGAGCCGTGTAGCCGCTCTGCACCGCCTGCACGTCGCTCTCCAGGGGGCTGCGGAGCACTTTCTTCTTGGCCGCAGGGGTCATGGCCTTCTTGGCCAGCGCCTCCAGCACCCTGGGAAGGTCCAGCACCTTGGCGGCATCTCTCTCGGGCCCAGCGGCGAAGCCTTCAAGGTCCGAGGCGGTGGGGAGAGGGCTCTCCTCCAGAAAATCCTGTTGTTCGGTTGCGGATGGCTGTTCGATCTCGCTGAAAATGGCCCGGAGCGCCAGTGGGGCTCTAGACAGGCCCGCAGCTGACCTGCCCACGAGTCGCCAGGGCCGGCATGGCTGAAGCATCAGCGTGACGCATAGGAGGACCACCCTCATCACGGCAATGTGGCGCAGACGCCCCTTTGGTGCACAAGTGACACGTCACGTTTCATGCGGGCGCGGAAGGAAAGCAGTTTTTACTGTGGCAATCAGTAGAGACTGTTTTGCATTTTTCACTAACAGTAGGCCATCGTCCGTCTGGCGCACAGAAGTTTTAAATATTAATAGATTGAAATATAATTACTAAATTGTTATAGTTGAATAACTAAGTAATCTTAAGCTGATCGTATACACAATAAGAATCCCCAATACGCAAATTATGAAATATACTTTTAAAAAGGACACAAGATCGATTTATCCAAAACAAAACAAAACAAAACAAAAAAAGACGCGCGCGTCGCCGCTTTTTCGCGCCGTTGTCAGTGGTCTCCAGGCTACGACCGCGTCTGCAGGACAGCTACGAAGGTCTTGGCCAGCATGGACGACGCCAAGCATCGCGAGATCTACACGTTCGAGGCGCCATGGACGATCTACGCTATGGGATGGTCCCAGAAGGTGGATTCTGCCGCGTCTTTCCGCTTGGCGCTGGGCAGTTTCATCGAAGAGTACAGCAACAAAGTGCTGCTGATTCAGCAAGACACCAACGGAGACTTCCACGACATCGGCCAGTTCGACCATCCCTATCCAGCGACCAAGGTAGGCTTGGCGCGTGCGTCCTTCGCCTCGAAGCGGGTTTGGCGGCTGCTTCAGGCGTTCATCTGCGAAGCGAAGTTGGATTTTCCGGCTTCTCCGCAGTTTTGTAAGCTTTAGTTTTGTCTTGAGGAATTTGCGTTCGTGGGCGCAAGGATCGTGTGGAGCAGCGACAAGGGAGGAGAGGGGAGGAAAGACAGCACTGAGAACGTCGCGACAGAAACACCAAAGACGAATGCGCGAAAGTGACCTCAAACGCCACAGGTGCAGTGGTGTCCAGATGGCCAGAGTAGTGACAAAGATCTGCTGGCGACGACTGGCGACTATCTGCGCCTGTGGAATGTGTCCGAGAGCAGTCCCAACGGCGTGAGCATGGAGGCGCTCCTCAACAACAAGATTAGTGAGTACTGCGCGCCGCTCACGAGCTTCGACTGGAACGAGGCAGACCCCAACCTCATCGGCACCTCTTCCATCGACACCACCTGCACCATCTGGGATATCGTGAAGCAGCAGGCGGTGACGCAGCTCATTGCGCATGACAAGGAAGTGTATGACATCGCGTTCTCGAGGTCCAGAGACCTCTTCGCCAGCGTGGGGGCGGATGGGAGCGTGCGATACTTTGATATGCGGTCGCTGGAGCACAGCACCATCCTGTTCGAGTCTAGAGATCTCACACCCCTCCTGCGGGTAGCGTGGAACAAGCAGGACCCGAACTACATCGCAACGTTCATGGCCGACTCCAACAAGACCATCATCCTGGACATTCGCGTGCCCAGCCTACCTGTAGCGGAGCTGGGAGCGCATCACGAGTGCGTCAATGCCATTGCCTGGGCGCCGCACTCGAGTTGCCACATCTGCACAGCTGCTGACGACGTCCAAGCACTCATCTGGGACCTGAGTGTCATGCCGAAGCCGGTGGAAGACCCGATCCTCGCGTACCAGGCCGACGGCCAGATCAATCAGTTGCAGTGGTCGCAGGTCCAGCCAGATTGGATAGCCATCGCCTACAACAACAAACTGCAGCTTCTGAGGGTCTAGACCTCCGCAGTGGTTGGAGCGTGGCGCATTCCCCAAAGAAGTGAAGAGAAGAGACCCCAATGAGTTGTAGTGAACCTGAACCGAATCAAGCCGAGCTTCGTGATACGGGACGCCCATCCCGTCCTCCCTCGTCTGGTCTCCTGTCAGAGCTATCGCCACCACCATGTGCTATCCTCCTCTTCATCCTCGCTTTCTGCTCTATCTAGTCTACTGAGGCGCGCTCGGGTGGCGCCCCTGGTAAATACCGAGTCCGAATCGGATTCCCCCCGAGGAGCGAAGGATCTGCCAGCCCTCTCGGACGCAGACAGTTTCCCCTTGAAGATTCTCGCGATCCGCCGCGTCTCTTCGTCGCCAAAGTCCCCGGATGACGACGACGAGCTCTTGTCCTGAGACAGCCGGGACGAAGGCTGCGGCACTTGAGCTGCGCGCTTCGGAGCTCCGGCGCCCTTTCTCGAAGCAGAGGACCCCACAAGCTCGGAACCGGGAATGCGAATGTTCAGGTTCAAGAAAGGATCCTGCTTCTCCTCGAGCACCCTTGGGAAGTCTTGCAAGGTGGAGTCAGCTTCCTGAGAAGCTTCGAGCCCCGAACTCACATCTTCGCTTCGGTCGGTGTCCTCGCCTGCGTCCTGAGGAAGGGCCTCTGACTTCTCCGCCGCTGGCGCTTGCGGCGCTGGTGCCTGGAAAGCGGCACCTTCCCGAGAAGGAGATGCCAGGGGGGAGCCGGCTTTGCTGCTGACGCTGACCGCTGAGACCAAAGCAGGCGGCAGAGCCGGCGCCGCTGCTGAGACCGACTCGGTCGCCTCCTGCAACGCAGACGAAGCCGGATTTGTAGGTCCAGGAGGAGCCTCTGGAGCTTCACGCTTCTCCGCCTCCGCACCGCACGCCTTCATTGCTTGCTGCTCATCATTGGAGGGCATGAACCCCGCTGGGGATTCCGCCCCGTCAGCGGCTGGTGCCCGCCGCTCCCATCGAGCGACCGCCTCCAACTCCTGAAAGCGCACGCGACCTGGGGTGCGCACTCCTTCAGTTCGAGGTCGCGGTACCTGCGAATCGTGCCGCCCCGCGCGCAGGCGATGCGCGAAGACATCCCGGATTCCCTGCCTCGGGATGCTAAGGTCCAGGGCCTCGGCGAGCCTTCCAGACCTCAGGTCCGCCGTAGGACTCGCACGCATTTCAGAGGAGCGGGCAGGGTCTTCCGCACGGAGGCGTTCGGACCGCACCTCGCTCCTGTAAACCGGCGACGTCGCTGCCGGGGCAGTGGCCTGACCAGCCGTACTTCCACGCTTCAGGATGATGCGCGTTGTCTTCGTTTGCTCCCGGATCTCCAACTTGGAGCCTGGATCGCTCCCATTGGGAGACTCCAGCTCCTGTCCAGAATAACATGATGAGACGCTTTCCTTTCTGCGCGATCCGCGCTTCCTATTCTGCAATCTGCCTCGAGGGAAATCACCTACCTGAATGTTTGCGGGGAACGTGCGACTCTTCTTCGCTACCGGGACCTCCTCCTCCTCGTGCTTTCCTCCCGGCGACGCCTGGAAGGGATTGAGCAGACATCCGTAAGCTTGCACGTTGCGTGCGCCAAGGAGCCGGCAAGGCGTCTCACCTGAGTGACCACGACGTATTGCCACGCCAGTGCGGCCGCCGCTTCTGCTTCGGGAGTGCGCGGCTGACGAAACGGTGCCGTCTGCGGGCTGCCTCGAGCTCCCTCGCCGGCCTCGATTGGCAGCATGTGATCGGAGACGGAAGAGATGACGGCCTCCAAGGAAGTTGGATGCGGCCGCCCGGATCCCGAGGGGTGCCGAACGTGCGTGACCGCCTGGCCATGGTCCGGAGATCGGACGGAGGGGCTCCTGTACGAATGATTCATCTGCCTCGTCGGGAGGTCTTCCATTCCCGTTGTCGGGCTGCCCACTGGCACCCTGATTGACGGGGGAAGCATCGGATTCGTTCGCGTGCGCCGTTCACCATCATCTCCCTCGGAGGCATTCCCTCGATCCGCTGGCTTCGTCTCCACTTCCACGGCGGGGAAGTCAAGCACGAGCGAGTTGCCGGTTGAGATGGACTCCAACGAACGACTCACGATGCTATCCTCTGCGGACGGTCGGGTCTCTTGGCTTCTGTGCAGGCACCCTTCGCCCCCCGTGACGCCTGCGGGTTCTTCTGCATTGCGTGGAGCAGATCGTTCGGCGACTGCGCTCATGTCCAATGTTCCTTTGCCAGGCGACTCGCAGACAAGGAGCGGCAGTCGGCCTGCTAAGACCGACGACACTTCCACGGCTTCCCCTGGGAGATCAGCACCGTTGGCGTCCGGTATCGCCAAGCCAGGATTCTTCTCGGCGCTCAGCATCGCTTCAGAAGTCTCCCCAAGACTGGCTGCCTCGCGTTTCTCGGCATCGACAGCAGCTTTTGTCGCAGCTTGTGTCGCAGCTTGGGTCGCAGGACCAGCAGAAAGACCCTCGTCGCCATCAACGGTAGCCTGGACAAGAGATCCGCTCGCACCTTCACCCCATGTAGCGCCAGAGCTGTTTTGCAACGTATCGTGGGCCACAGCTCCTTCTTTTGGACCAGAAGGCTGCCAAGGAGGGAAAGGGGAGGAAACTTATGGTGAGGCGAAGGCGTGAGCGCCGTTCCCAGCGAAGAGGCTTGCTTACCTGAGATTTTTCGGGGGTCAGGATGCGCTTCACCATGTTCATCAGATCTTCGAGCTTGCGATTCACGTCGCCGAAATCCTGATCATCTCCGAGGCCCAAATCCGCTTGAGCGGCAAGGTCATGCTCTCCGTTTTCTAGCGTCCCACCTCGGCTAAGGTGCTGCGCCGCGGGCACAACTGACGGGTCCTCCCCGTCCGATGCCGGCCCTTCTGGGCTCTCCCCCGCCCCCGACGCGGAAATCCCTTCTGGCCGAAGTCCGGTGCCGTGGATTTCTTCCTCCACAGCTTGGCCCCCGCCACCATGAAGCCTCATCTGCACGAAGACTTGGCCAATCTCCATCTCGTTCGCTGACATGACATGATACCACCCGTTGACGAGGTCAGTTGCATTAGCATCTTCTGCTGCTGACCTCACAAAGTGAGGATTCGGGTGTATCACTGCCTTGCCGAGACACTTGTCGCCGACTTTGGTAGACGGCTGCTGATACTGTTCGTCTTCCGCATCGGCTGCCTCCCCCGATATCGTCCGCCACCACCTCCCGGCCTCCGTCTGCTCCCACAGCTCAATGACGAAGCTCGATCCCGCGAAGTGCTTGTCAAAGAAGCAGTGCTCTCTTGATGTACGCGCGAGACCATCGGCCTTCAAGGTCTTGGTTGTGAGCTTGTCCTTCGGATCCTTGCTCTGATACAGGATAGCGTAGACAGGGCTGGACACGGGAGTGCCACGAAGCTCGTGGATCCAGACGTCGACGCCGACTTTCCCTTCTCGCTTGTTGGCAGGTCTTGAATCCGCATCACTGCTGTCGTCCCGCTGTGGTTTCTCGTCTTCGACGGCCATCGCAGCGGAGCCGCCGGGCTCCTCATGCCTCAGCCTCTTGATGAGCGAGTCAAAGTCCGTCTCCCAGGACTGGCGGAGCTGCCGACCTTCCGCGCTCGCCTCTTTCTGTCTTGCTGGCATCGGCGGCGTTTCCAAGGGCCTTCCTCTATGCTGAAAGTACACCAGAACGAGGACATGCTCTGTCTCTCCTGCGACTTCAAGTTGCCGCCAGCATGCCACGCCTTGTGTCGTCACAAGCAGAGACCGCAGCTGGATCGGCGCGAGGACTCCTTTCTCGCCCGCCTCGCTGCACACTTCGATCCGCAAGCTCTGCGTGCTCAAGATATTGATCGTCTCATCCTGGATCTGAAGCGGAATCAACACTGTTGCAGACTCGCTGGGCACAACAATCGATCGATCGATCCCGAGATGCAGAAAGCTGAAGGCCACGTGAAGGCGAAGTGCCTCTGGTGAAGAGGTTCTCGCGAACTCGACCGCGACCGTGCTCGACGCGGGAAGCATGTAGTCCGTCGCGTTGCTGCGTCTCTGAACGACGTTCCTCTTCCTCATGGACACCACCGCCGGCTCCCGATTGTAGCTGAGGCGCAAACGCGTGCTCGCCACGCTCGCCGCTGCCGTTGCATCCGTCGGACGCAGAGGAACGTCGAGCACTCGACTGGCGCTTTGCCGCGCGGTCAGCTCCTCGAACACGGAGCGGTCGATCTCTCCGTAGGCGGCCTTTGCCCATCCGTGCTCCGCTGCGAGCCACAAGTAGACGTGCATCACCGACGGGCCTTCACCGCCCGCCGCCAGGAGAAAGGGCTCTTCCACTGGAAGATCGACGGCATGGCGAGACCTGCTGTTCAGCATCGCGTCATCCGCATCCCACCACAATCGCTGCGAGGCTTTGCCTTCCGCCGCCTTCTGAAACGGATCCGCGGTGCCGAGCGTCGCATGGGCGCCCAACGGATCCGGCCAGTCGTACGTTACCCACGCTCCCCCAGACGCAGCGCCGCCAGCAGGTTGGGTGGGCAACGGGCAGGCACCTTCAATGGCGCATCGCAGGACATGTCTCACCCGTACGGAGTCTCTTCGCGGTCTCTCCGGCGTTTGCAAAGGCGTTGATCGAGACGCACGAGTCTCTTTGCTCGTGGCCGCGTCTTCGGCTCTCCCTCGGATGTCGTCGGTCCCGTCGATGCCAAACTCTGTTCCAATCTGTCTCGCCGATGCAGGGCTTCGCAGCTGCTTTAAGCTGCTCCTGCTGTGATCTACACTTTCTACGCTTTCTACACTTTCTGCGCTTTCTGCGCTTTCTGCGCTTTCTGCAGTTGGCAACCCATCTCCGCGCTTGGGCTTCGTCGCGGGTGCAGCCTTGTCGTGACTCCCGACGTCCGAGCCCTTCTGGGCCTCCGCGGTGGCGATCGAGCTCTGCTGCTCTTCCCCTTCGAGGCGATCCAGCAGGAAAGCGCTGCGCGCCTGAAGGTCTTCGCGTGGGCCCTGGGGCATGCGCCGTGCTTGCAGTTGATTCAGCTGCGCCGCCGAAGAGAACAATGCGATGCGAAGATACAGCTCTCCAGCTTTCCTACCATGCACGTCGGCCACGTCCTCGTAGCCGTCTGCGAGCACCAGGGCGTTCTCGTTCAAGCTCATCAGCTTCGACGGTCCGGCACCGTCAGCCACGATCCACTTCCGAAGCGCCTCCTCGTCCCACGTCCGCCGGCACATTCCCAGCAGTCTAGCATGGTGAAGATCTGAGCTTTTCGAACCTTCCCAAAGCTCGAAGACCTGCGACATGTCAAAATTGCTGCCGTTGCTGCTACTGCTGGGGCTGCCAGTGCCGCTCGCCGGGCTGCAGTAGCCGGCAGGTACTCGAAAGCTTAGGCTGATGGACACGTCGTGGAAGAGCTCGTAATGCGTAGATTTGACTGCTCGGCCAACACGACTCTGCACCGGCAGTCCGATGGCCTCGAACGTCGTGTCTGGCTGACATGCCAGCCCGAATTTCCCGTCCTGCGCTCTGCAGATCATGCCGATTCCTCGGTGACGCAAGGAGACCGGACCCTTCGGCAACGGCAAGACGCCGATGCCCTCCGCGGATTGCGAACTGGAACCAACTGGCAAAAAGTTGCTGGCCCAGATCCGCGCGCGAAGCTCGATGGTGGTAGACTGCGTCGCCAGCAGAGGTACAGCTGGCACTTCATGATGGTCTCGAGACGCTGCCCCAGCACGTTCCGCGGATGATCGTGGCGCCTCGGCTGTATCCGTCGCTGATGCTGTCTTGGCTCGACTCGGCGTTGGACTCGGGCCGCGTCGGTCCGTCGGAAGGTTCCGTGCAAAGACTGCGACATCGCCCGCGGTATCGCCCGGCCCAGTGGTCGTGTAACGTCCGAAGGCAACCGCAGAAGCTGTGGGCTGCGCTTCACGCTCCGGAGCTGCGGCATCGAGGCCATCATCGAGGCCTTCGGAGCTCGGCCTCGTCATCTCGAGGTCTAGAAAGGTCGTCCCTATCTGACCGCCATCGGCGCCATGCTTGGCAGACGCGTCGGGCGCCGCCTGCATCTGACATGCAAACCGCTGGCTGAGGTCGACACTTGAGAACATTCGCCCAAGCGCCACTTCGCCGACAGCTCGGATTTCCACTTTCACATCACCGTCGCGCGCTGCACTCGCCTGCTGGGTGGGGCCCTGAGCAGCTTTGGCTTCCTTTTCTGCGGGCTTGCGGGTGGTGCTGATTGCGACAACCTCGAGCCGCAGCGTCTCTTCCAACCATGCACGCACGAGGCTCTCCGTAGGGGTGATGGGGAAGTAGAACTCTAGGCCGGCTTTCCAATCGTCTTTCGGACCGAGGCGTATCGTCCCAGGTCGCAGGGAGGCCATGTGAAGCCTCTTCTCCTTCGCCTTCATCCGCGTGCCCCTCTCCGTTGCGAAGCCCTCCGGCGCATCGCTCTCGATCCCAACCACGACCATCCCGCAGCTGGCGGAATGCTCCTCTTCTGGCGACGCCGAGCGTGTCTCGAGGAAGCGCACGTTGGCGAAAGGACACGGAGCGGGTGCGCCGGCATGGATTGGGAGCTGAAATCGCAGCGCCCACCTTGTGAAGCGCGATGCTGCCTCGAGCGTCGTGGCGAGGTCAATCCGATCCAAACGGATTCGCAGGAACCTGGACGAGCGCAGCTTTCGAAGGCGATCCTGATCGAGCTGAGCCAAGCTGGGGTACGCAAGCGACAGCGCGGGAGGACCCATCGACTCCAAGAGCGTGGCTAGCTCCTTCTCCGCGAAGTCCTCACCTTCCTCGTACAGTTCCGCAAGAGCGAAGTCTGGGTTCACATCGACGTCAAATGACGCGTAAGGACCGTGAGGCGCCATGCCCGCAAGCACCGATCCGTCTCTGTCCGGGACTGCTTTCACACCGCTTCCGGGCTCCCCGGCGAAATCAGAAGCTTCTCCGCCGCTCAGGACGTGCGAAACCTTGGACTCCAAACGCTTCGCCCGACGGAGGATGTACGACAAGCTCTCGTCTCCCAACGACTGCCCGATTTCGTCTCCCAACGACTGCCCGATTTCCGCGTCCCTGTGCGCCACGTCGTTCAAGGCATCTTGACTCGTCTTGGCGCGTACCTCGGCCTCGGCCTCGGCCTCGGCCTCGGCCCCGGAGCCCTTGGTCGGATTGCCTTCATCTGGTCGGCCCGCTTCGTCGCTCACGTCTTGCTGCCCACCTCGGGGCTTCTTCGAAGCCTCGGCCGCTTCGGAGAGACGGCGTTGATCGGCACCTGCACCCCTCCTCTGCGCATCGGACTCATGATTGTCGGATCTGCTCGCCCTCGCGGCCCTTTTCGTTCGAGATCGTCTCGAGGCTGGCCCTTTTGCCGCCTTTGCGCTCGCTTCCTTCGGCATGGCCGATTCGGCCACCCCTCTGCTGCTTGATTGGGCACCAGGTGCTGCGTCAGGCCCTGCGAAGCCCTCCTGAAGTCGTGCGTACTCTTGCAATGCCCTCATCTTGTCTTCCTCCGTGGCGGTGCCATCAGCAGCCCTGCCCGTTGGAATCTCCCCCGGCCACAAGGGCATGCTCCCGCTGAAGTCCACCATGGCCTTCATTTCGTTCAGCTGGAAGCTGGTAAGGAGCGGCGCTGGCTTTGCATTGGCGAGCGGCTTGGTCGTCTGCCCTTCGCGCACACCTGTCTGTCTCTTCGGGCGCCGCTGCTGGGACTGCAGCAGCTGCGAATCCGGTCCGAGTTGGAAGAGCACGCGAAGCTTCATCGAGCCAACCTGGCGCCGGTGCTGCACATCCATGAGAGCAAGGGTCGCCTCGACGTCGCTCAGCGGAGTGGTCTGTCTGTCGACCAAATTCAGCACGGCCACCGCTCTGCGCCGTGGAAAGCCTTCCCCGGAGACGTCCGCCACCTCGAGCTTCAGCTCGCCCAGATGGCTCAGGTACAGCGCGAACTTGCGCGGATCCGCACGGATCGGCCACAGAGCGGCGTTCTCCGCCGCGTCGAAGCTCTTGGTCTGCTCGGGAGCTGCCAGGAGCATGCCCGGCCCCTTCTCGCCCCACCAGCGGATCTTCGCCACGCCGCCGTACCGCACTGCTTCGCCAGTGTTGGGGTCGCCCTTCCACCGGATGCCCAGAATCTGAACGCAGAGCTCTCCGCGAAGGACGTCGTCCACCTGCGGCGGCAGGCCGACGCCCACGCGCGGAAAGCGCGAAGCGGTATCCATGCCACAGCTAAACAAGGCGCTCTCCGGACTCGAGCCTCATCTCTTCATCAGCAGAGCCAGCGGACTTTCTTGCGGTGACGGAGAAATCGGACTCAAAAGAAATCTGATTCGAGAGAGAGGCAAGAGGGCAACAGGTGTTGCATAGCGATGACCACAGGCGTCTCGGGAGGGAAGCAAAGCCGAGCGTTCTTCAAAGGGATAAAAGGCGGGAAAATCGAGCGTTTAAGGGACAGACGGAAGAAACGTGACAGACAGCGATTTTTCGACCTTGAAAAACATAAAATTTAAAATTGGAGAACAACACTACTTGATTGGAGAAATCACCTCTGCGTCTGTTATTAGACGTAAAGAAGGCCAACGCAAGGCTTACACCTTTGAATGAGCGCGCCAAAACGCCGCAGTTCAGCCTAAAGTCGCGCAACTCTGCGCTAGTTCTGGCTT